>BQNB010196873.1:0-11257 GCA_026074375.1 Tanacetum coccineum | reverse complement strand
GAAAACTGGCTTCGGAACCCATTTTTGATTTCCTTGTAATTGTTCTAGCTCCTTGCTAGTTGTTTTTAATAAAAGTTGTTGTTCAAAAAAAATAGACCAACAGCATAACAGGTTAAACATTTGAACTAGACTCACAACTGGGACAAGCCACATACAACAGCTCCGCCGACAGAAATACATCAGTGAACATCCACCATATCTGAGCCACAATTGTATGGCCTCTCTATCCATTTTTCCCATCTGAAGTTTCGCTTTTTGGACCTCCTACAGATCCACTCAAAAGACCTCAGCTGAACTTCGTAAAAAGTTCTCAAATCCGAATCATATTTATTTTTAAACACCTGAGCATTCCTATTTTTCCATATGTAAATATCTAATAACCTAAAGCACCGCTTGCCATAAATCTTTCGCATCACTCTTCACCACGGAACCACCCCTATGCTTTAGAATCTCACATGTTGTGAAGCTATCAACCGGACCCACACCCCACCAAGCAAAGATCAATTCCCAGACTTTTTAGGCATTTTCGCATAGGACCATACAGTGATCAACCGACTCCACACTATTATCACAACATGGGCAAAGCACAGAGTCGAGGTCGATATCTCTTTTATCTATTTCAACCCTCACTGGAATTCTCCTCTTTAACACCCTCCATATGAAAACATTCACTTTTCTAGGAATAATTTTAGACCAAAAGGTTTGAGTTGCACCTGAGCCTCCACTTGAGCTCCTGTCCTCGATCCACATTGAGAGGGATTTTACTGAAAACTCACCATTCACGCTGAGTTTGTATCTCCATGTATCTAGACTAGTTTGGTTTAGACTTACATTTTCAACTAAACTTTGTAACTCTGATAACTCGCTATTCGTCCTTCCCTTGGTATGACTAGCCCAATCCCAATTCCAAGACCAATTTTCTCCAACCCAATTACCCATCCTACCAACCGCTACTTCCTTATCTCTCTCTAACCTGAAAAGCCTTGGATAGCTATCACAAAGTCTGGAATCTCCCACCCACTTATCAAGCCAAAACGAGGTATCTAAACCGTCGCCGACTGTTTTGTAAAAGATATTAACAAAATCCCCCTCTAGCCTATCAAGACTCTTTCCAACCTTAATAATGTCAGCCCAAACGCCTCCCCTGAATCGAGACCCACCTTCACTTTCCCATCCTCCATCGCCACCATATATGCTTTTTACAATTTTTCTCCATAAAGCGTCTTTTTCCACCCTAAACCGCCACCACCATTTCCCTAGTAAAGCCAAATTTTTAACTTTTAAGGACCCAATATTCAGCCCCCCATCCCCAAAAGAAGAAATGACATTATCCCACTTAACCCAATGAAGTTTTTTACCCTCCCCCAACCCACCCCAAAAGAAGTTTTTTCGAATACGCTCAAGGGTACTAATGACGTGCGACGGGACCCGGAACATAGAGAAGTAATATAACGGCAAACTACCAAGCACCGATTTAACTAAAGTTAGACGTCCACCGAAAGACATCGTTTTAGCCTTCCACCCAGAGAGTTTATTTTTAAAGCTCTCAATAACCCCGTTCCATGCCACCACTCTCCTCATATTTACACTAATTGGAAGCCCTAAGTAAGTAAACGGAAACTCCCCCGCACTGCATCTCATATAACGAGCCATTCTCTCCACCTCTTCTCTTTCCACTCCCACACCGTAAAGCTTACTTTTTTGAAGATTTATTTTTAAGCCAGCAACCTCTTCGTAACACTTCAGAATATTCATTAGATTTCTCGCATTTTCTCGACTGCACTCGCCAAAAATGATCGTATCATCGGCGTATTGGAGGTGTGAAACCAACACCTCGTCTTCTCCCACACGAATTCCTTTAAAAATACTTTTAGAAACCGCCTCCTTCGTGAGGGCATTTAAGCCTTCTGCCGCAAGAATGAAAAGAAAGGGGGATAACGGGTCACCTTGTCTCACCTCTCTTTCCATAGAGAATTCTCTTGTAGGAGAACCATTAACTAAGATCGATATAGAAGTGGATCGAAGGCAAGAATCTACCCATTTACACCATTTATTCCCGAACCCCATCTTCTTCATGATAGCCATCAAGAATCCCCATTCAATACTATCGTCAGCTTTTTCAAAGTCCAATTTGAAAACTATACCGTTTTGCTTCTTTTTCTTCATAAATTCCATCGTCTCATTTGCTATAAGGACTCCATCAAGAATATAACGCCCTTTGATGAACGCATTTTGCACCTCACCGATGACATTACCAATCACCTTTTTAACTCTTTCTGCCAATAACTTTGATATAATCTTATAATAACTACCAATTAAACTAATAGGCCTATAATCACCAAGACCTAATGGATCATCCACCTTTGGAACAAGTGTAACAAATGAAGCATTACAACCCTTCGAGAATTCACCCTTCTGCCAGAACCACTTAACCGCATCTACTAGTTCCCGTTTTATTGTATCCCAATAACGTTTTATATATTTAAAATTGAACCCATCTGGACTCGGTGCCTTGTCGCTGTCACAGCCACACACCGCCTCCCACACCTCCTTTTCTGTAAAAGGTTCTTCTAAGCTACCCGAATCCTCCACTGAAAGTCTAGGCACTCGACTGATTTCAAAACGAGGTCTGCTACCACTCTTTGATGAAAATATGTCCTTATAGAATCTAAAAATTTCTTCTAATATTTTTATATTTTAATAAGTGCAGGGAAATGATAAAATTGTTACTATTTGGTGAATGCTTTGTAAATCGCAAACTTTTTCATATATAAAATTGAGAAATGCTAGATTCACACCCATTTTACACATACAAATTTCACACCCATATGTGTCAAACAAATATAGGTAGTTGAAAAATGAAAGAGAAAATTTGATGGAATGTGATTGGTGCAAGTTGCATGCCACATCAGCATATGAAAGTTTTTATGTAAGTTGGGAGTGAATGTAGCATTGCTCTATAAAATTAGGGGCATTTGACAAATAATAAAGGAAAACAAAAAAAAAACCTTTGGAGGCATGAACTTGGAGCTCACAATTTTTTTAATTAGATACAATAAAACCATTAACCATGAATAAACAGTGGCCACTTAACATTTTTTGTTTTAATTTTTGGCATATTATAAATATTTTTATTTTTTAATATGATAAATGACAAAATTATTACTATTTGGAGAACAGTGACAATTCAAAAAGGTTGTTTATTTCTAAAATTTACCTTATCTCAAAAATTGTTTTAAGAAAAAAAAGATTTGTCACTAGCTAGCCAAGTATGCATGCACTAGCTAAGAGATGTGAATTTATAAAACGCTTTTATGATACAAAAAAGACTATAAAAATAGAAAAAAATGGATTAGAATCCTTTAAAGTTGAGTCAAACATGATACATTATGTTCACCAATCACAAATTAGTTAATTGTATAAAACTTTTTCTTTTAATAAAAATCATAGGCCCACTTATTTATTTTCACTCACAATAAACTACCATATCCATCATGTTTGACCATAACTTTAGAGGATCCTTTTCCGAAAAAAATTTATCAAAATTCCCGTTACAAAGTGTGGGTTAATTCCTGAAAAAAATTTATCAAAAAATTTTAGAGCACTCGGTGTAGTAACGCCGGCAACGGCGTTGTCCGGCGTTACTACACCCCACCACCGCGTTGCCCAACGGCGTTGGGCTCGGCGTTGGCCGGCCAACGCGCGTTGGGGTGGTTTTAAAAAAAATCATTTTACCCCCCCTAACGGCTAGAATTTAAATTTTACTCTTTCCCTCCAATTTTGAAATGTTTCATTTTAGCCCCTAACGGCTAGTATTTATAAAAAAAAATTAAAATTTTTTCATTTTACCCCCTAAAACGGCTGATTTAAAAAAAAATCATTTTACCCCCCTCACTCAACTCACTATATATACAACACATTACCAAATACAAAATCACATACAAATTCACCACTCTTCAAATACAAACATACATCTTTTTAGCAATAAAAAAAAATGTATGTGAATTTTTCCCAACAACCAGTTTCATGAATCTCCTACCGGGTCGATAACGCCGGAACAGTTTCAAACATAAGCCAACAAGCAACAACTAACAAGTTTTTTTCGTTGGCAAAATCACAATCCTAAACGTGATTTAGATAATTACAACAAAAACCACCATTCATTCCACTCACGAATCTTCCAAACACTCACTCAACCTTCAACAAGTCGATTCGCCAAAAAAAGGGCAGGTGGTCGCAAGAAAACTTAAGCCGAAGGGGAAAAAATGATGAGACGAGCCCCAAGAGCCGGTAGCAGCGGGGGTTGGCTACGGTCGAAGAAGAAATGCTTTTCAACATGTTACGTGACCGTTTTCGAAGATAATAATGTCGGAATGTCCACAAAAGCATGACACAGTTTGGTTATCGAGTTTTGAACGTAGTTCATTCGAAAAAATTTCAAAACCGTTTACGAATGATGTTGACTCGTATAATGGCATACGTTTTGAATGCCCAATTGCCAAACGTTCAAGCCGGCGTACAAACGGGCCAAACGTTGAGGAAAAGTGACGGAAAACGATGTGGATTATTTGAAAACGGGCTCAAGTTATTTACCGTGACGAGCTTAGAGGGGTCCGCGTTTTTTTTCAAGAAGATAGGAAGATGCTTGGGCCGTTTTGAGATTCCACCCGAAATGGGACGCACTGGAAACAAGTTGACTTAACCGGGAGGAGTCCTCGTGGCTAGCCAGGAGGATCTATTCGGTCACGATGCACGACCCGTTCGCCCCAGCAAACACGGCCCCCAAGAAAAGCAAAATCCGAGCAACGGCGAGCCCGGTTGGAAGTCGTAACGCGTCGGCCCAATTCGGGGAGCTAATGGGAGCAGGAGCTTAGTCTGAAAAGGGAAGCCGACGAAAGGGCTTTCGAAGCTCAAGCGAAAAAGTACCAGACACTACTGCGGTTGGAGGGAGTTTGAGGTTTCTAGCTAACTAGCACCAAGGATATGAAGAAGACGCGCATATTGGATCAATGATAGCAAAAAAAATTGATTCAAAAACAAAATGAAAAAATGATGTGGGTGACTAGAGGAGACGAAGGACCGAAGACTGGTAGTTTTTTTTTAATTTGAATGTATTTTTTTCGTAATGTTTTTTATCTTCGTAATGTTTTTTTATTTCGGTTTTTTTTTTTATTTCGGAATTTTTTTTAATGTGTGTTTTTTTTAGTATTGTAATGTGTATTTGAATTTTTTGAATGAAATGGTTAGTTTGTTAAAATAATGAAATAATTGTTTAGGGGGTTTTATGAAAATAAAGAGGTGAGTGGTGTTATTTGGTGTTATAATTAGAGGAGTGGTGTTGGTGTTGGTGTTATGCTGATGTGGCACCCAAAAAATGGTGTTACCGTGTTACGACACCTGAGGCTCTAACATGTATAGACTTTTCATCAGCTAAGGTAAAATTTGGTGAAAAAAACATATTTGAAATGACTAAAAATATTTGAAATGACTAAAAATATACTCCGTAGTTGGGTTTAGACAAGCTTGTGAAACATTTGTTATCCTTTTGCAGAAACTTAAGTAAAACGTAACACGGGATTAATTTTTTCGTCTTCTTAAAGTGATTAAAGTTAAGGATTAGAAAGATTAAATTGAGTTATTTATAACATTGATGTTATTTTCTTGTATTATATACCCGTAACATATAGTTCTACATTGTTGTTAAAAATATATATTGAATAAAGATTGCAAACAGTGTATAATTCACATTGACAAAAGAATAAACTTAGATACACTTTTAAGCATTTAACTAGATTTTCAACAGCTTTATATTCGTTTTAAATTTGTAGTTAAACATTTTTTTTGATATATTAATCAATTAATATTATTTTACACTATATAGATCGGATATCGAGACAAAGCCATTTACTAATTGGTTGAAAAACCATCTTATATAATATAAAATACAGTTTTCACATTCAATGTGATTGTATTAATGATGCAGAAACCAAGTTTTCTATGCCTAATTTGCGTTTTGTGGCTGTGACCAAATATGCAATTTGTCATTTACAACACCGGTACAGCTCCTTCTAAAATCAAGATAACCATAAGTTACAATCCTTTGATTTGCCACATGAATAATTGCACAATTATAACATTTGACATCTCTAAGAAAACACACATAATCCATTCATCAGTAAGTGATTAACGATTTCTGATTTTGGGGTGCTTATTTTGTGCAGGTTAAATTCATTCATTTTTCTCTCTTGGCTCACATTCCGGCCACCAATAGGAGCTCCGAATCCTAATGATTCGGCGACCTCTTACAGCCAAAACACACATAATCGATTCAGAGGTAAGGCTTCTTCCTATAAACTTTGTGTGGGTTTTTAGGTATTTGATTTCAATTTTAGTTTTGATTTTGAAATTAGGGTTTATGTGAGAATTGGGGGTTTGTTAATTTTTTTTTCCATTGGTGCAGTAGGAAGCTTCTACTGCCATCAATTTGTGAAGCACCCGCCATCAATTTGCTACTGAATTTACGGTAAAAATAATCCCTCTTAGGGTTCTAATTTTGGTTTTTGATGATAGGCTTTTGCAGTTTAATAGTTTTCAACAAGGATTATCTACCAGAAGAGGCAATAATATGCTTTGAGAAGAAGGTATTACTCATATGTTCGATTTCCATATCTTTTCTTGCATTATTTTGATTGATACTTGCTGCTAATAGACGTCGTAAATTGACATATATTTAACAGCACGCGTTTTTAAAGTGTGTGTCATTTAGATATTTGTTTGGGTTTTGATCTTTTGTAGGAGAAGTTTGGAGGGTTAAGGTGTCGGATGGGTTTGTAGCTAAAATATTAGTAACAGTTTCAGACTTTCAGTTTAACAAGTGAAAATTTCTTCTTCTATGTTTTGGCGAAACACATGTTGCAGTAAAGTAAACAAATTTGGTGGCATGTAGTATTTTTGACCCATTTACATCCCAACACGTAAATTGGGTAATTCAACCCATTAATAAGTACATTTATAGTGACTGTGATTTTATTTTATTTGTGTATCGTGGGCATCAACGTCATATAGTGTTTATTGTGTCAATGAAGCGGGCTGGAACTAAAAGTCTGGCTTCTCGGTTGATGATTTATGAGCCCAAGCAACTAAAAGAAATTGGAAGAACAAGAACTCAAGCGACCTCACGCAACGATATCGGTGCGCTTAAGAATAGCACCACTGTTAACTTAGCCAAAGTTAGCAGTGACTACAAGGTATGAAAACATGTTCTCTGGAATTCAATTTAGAAGTTGAGCACTAAAAAAGGGGTTTATTAAAAATTGGTTTAAGTTTGCATAAGATTTAGGGATCATTGTTCCTTTAATATTAGTAATGAATTTCGTTACATGCTTGAATTTTGCTTTTAAGATTAGTAATAGCAGCACATTCTTACTTAGATGATGGTTTGTCGAGTTTAAAAAGCCACCTTAATGCTCAGATCTGATGCTTAAATATTTTAATTTATTTCCTTTTACCTTCTATTTGTTGTAATTTTGTGTGTAGTGGGAAGAAAGTAGGAGACTGGCTTAGACCTTGCTAATACTAAGGACAGTAAACTTTGGGGAATGGTATTCTGAGGTATTTTTTGTTTCTCCATCTTCTTCTATGTATTTTATTTATTGAAATCTGCTATAAGAAATGCATATATATTATGGTTTACACTCAATAACTGTTTCCCATAATAACACTCTTCAATGTGGACCTTTGGTGAATAAATTTGACAATATGAACTGAATTCATATAGTTTAGCAAACTTGAAATGATATTCTTGAAATCCTAACTGTAAAAATGTTTTGCATGACCAACTCTTAAATGATGACATATATCAATAAAATACTAAGCTAGCTATAATCTAGAAACACAAGTCACTTTTATTTTATACATCTAAGATGGACGTCTGTTACGGAATTAAGGTGTAACATATATGTCGACCACATCACTTCAAAAATATGTGCTACTAAAATTATTTTGAATATACAGAGGGAAAAGTTAATTGATCGACACCTAAGTTAGTGAACAATGAAATCTTATAGTATTTAACTTCCACTCTTTAATAATGTAGGGATCGATGTGTCCGTTATAAGTAGTTTAGAAGATGATTGCAACCTATAAAGAAATATGTTGTAGTGTTTGCATTTCAATCTTTCGTATTTCGAATTAACACTTATTTTGGGCCATGATAAAAGAAAGTTGAGTTAACGATGATGTACCACATTAAACCTGTGATTATGATGCATAAGATCTACATAAACCAGTTTGATGTGGACAAAAACGACAGCTGATGGGATTAAATAAAACCGTGAAATATTACACATGATTGCTACATTGCTACAATTTTCTTTAATTTGCACACAAACGTTAAATTGTTTTTATTCAAAGACAAACTTTATGTATGCTAAAAAGAGTACTCAAATGTGAGACTTTGTGATTAAATATATTTATCGCTGCTCTACAAATTATGTTGATAGGTACAAAGCGTAGAAGGAAAAAACAACCATTGATACCGAAGAAAATTCAAAGTGATAGCAGCAGAGCTTGATGAGACTAACAAACAGTGAAGAAAGCCAAAGAGGAATCTGAAACAAGGGAACCGGAAGGTGAATATTACAGAAAATGGTAGAGTGAAGCAGAGGGCACAACCAAGAGTAATTTAAAGTCACCTCAAATCTTCCAAGTAAGCCTGCTAATTTGTGTAGTAAGGACTTATTTTTATGCTTAGCTGAATCAGAATATAATATCTAAAGAAAATTATTTGCTTGCAGCAAATATGACCTTTACAGTAAAAGCAAAGTCAGTGTCGATGTCAAAAATGTCAAGCCATATCATCAATCCTTCATTAAAAAGGTGAGCCATTTCTTTAGATTGTCATGACAAATGTTTCGCAAGAATCTTACCAGATTCTAACTTAATTGGTAATTATATAGCTTTATTTTTTACGGTATTTTTCAGATGGCTAAGATGGCAAGCTTTGAACAAAGATTGAGGTGATTTAACCGGTACAAGAGAATATCATAGTCTATTGAAGGATTATTGCCTAGGATTGACTAGGAAGGGTAATTCATTTATCAGGAACCTTGGTCTTTGCGGAACTCCACTTGATGATTGTAAAGCCTCCAAAAACTAACAACAAAACTGGAGGAAAAAACCATTTTTATGGGTGCAGATTTACATCGACATAACTGGAGGAAAAAAACTTATTATATGTGGACGCACTTCCTTAGGACATATGAGCGAGGAGTGGCTATAGGTTTTTCTTTTATGTGGATGCACCCCACGAATGTGGTCTACTACTATTTAGTGAGTTTGTATGTTCCACTCAGAATAATGTGATTTCATATCACAAACAGGATAGTTTGTGACAGTGGGGTGAAACATAGCTTACTACTAAGACATGTAACATTAGCTGAAGTTTGTACTCATGTAAAATGAGTAACCACGTGCATGTTCATATTAGTTGTGGTTATCATAATTCTATTTCAAACAACCTGCACTTATAGCACAAAACCATCTCACACCTATAAATTTGCCACCTTCAAATGCGCTTTTGTTTGTCTCCTAACCCGATAAAGTGTATACTTTAGGCCGTTTAGAGTTCCCCTTCTTAGGGTTTTGAAATCTATTTAATTGAGTTGTTTAGAGGGAAACTTATGTGACAGCTAAGTTGACAATGTTGCATCTTAGAGTAGTGTTAAAGTAATGTTAGATACTTTCTAATACTTGGTTAAGTTCATAGTTAATGGTAGATTATAGGTTTTTGAATGTTAGAGAAAACTTATACATGGATATTATAGGTCGATTGTTATATGTTATTTATGTATCCTGCATCTTATAAGCTATGTACAACTGTGATACCGACTAATGGAGATTTTAGGGAAAATGTGTCATATTATAGTCCTCTGTGTTATGTTTGACTATAAGAAGATAGGGAGAGAAATTGATTTTAGCTTAGATATTATGCTAATTGCGTTTAGGCTATAAGGCTAATAATAAGAATCACCAACGATAGCGTACATGTTTGAAGTTATACGATGTTTCACATCAAAAAACAAAGCCCGTGCATCACATGAGTATGAACGCAAAATGTAGTTGAAAGAAAGCTTAAATAGGCGACATGCTTTGGAGGTTAACCTTTGAGGTATAGGCGCAGGACCAGGCCTACAACAACATCTCTAAACACTTGCCAAGAAGTATAGGCGCAATTAGAACCCATTTATTTTTGAATGGGTCACTTTGGGTTCTCTTTTATTCCCAATGCGTCAAACCATTATAAGATTTTAGAATTGGGTAACAGGTCTAACACTTGAAAGTCGCATATATTAATTTCAATGTATACTTGCATGGCTGTCAAGATCGCGATCCTACCGAAGATCGTTTTTGTCTTTGCAAGATCAGGATTGTAAGATCGAATCAAGATCGTAAGATCCCACCTGAGTGTTTTGTCTTGCTAATAGGCGCTGATGGATCATAACGTTATACATTTATACATATCTATTAAATATCAAACATGAATTCATTAAATAACGTAAGAAAAAATTTAAAGTTTAAACATCATGATAATAAAAGTAGTGAAATACATTTAATTTGTTTAAATTATCATAACTAACTAAACAATTTAGTGAGATAGGAAAAAAAAGACATGAGATTTAAACATACCAAAAATTCAAAACATAAAAAGTTAATCTGTTTCAAATGTTTTGGTAACTTCATTTCCTACACTCAAATAAAATTTCGAGTCATTTTTGGAGTATTCATCACGGCTTTGTACGGTAGAAAGATACACATCTTATGAAAGACTTTTGAACCAAAATATAATAGTATAGAGTAATATAATAGCTAGGGAGAAAAATACAAGTTTTATATAAGGTTTTGACATAAAGTAATAAGATAACTCATCAAATTGGTAAGATCGGCTTACGATCTTATGTTTGATTGCTACATTGCTACAATTTTCTTTAATTTGCACACAAACGTTAAATTGTTTTTATTCAAAGACAAACTTTATGTATGCTAAAAAGAGTACTCGAATGTGAGACTTTGTAATTAAATATCTTTATCGCTACTCTACAAATTATGTTAGCGACATTAGCCTATAAAAGGAATTTCCAAAACACTTTCAAGGTACGTTTTTGGGCTACAAAATACACACACACTACTTACAGTCTAAGATACTTACTCTTACGCTAGAGTCCAATTACGAGACATCCCTCCCGCGGTAAGACTAACA
>BQNB010196872.1:0-11257 GCA_026074375.1 Tanacetum coccineum | reverse complement strand
TCAGTTTTAAAACGACTTTTTGGTCGTTCTATATATATCTTGTATTATTGATCTGAGAAGTAACACGCCCCGGACCCTTATTTCGCTGCGACCCAATTTGGAGGTGTTACATGAAAAGTTAAAGTGAATAAGCTACCTAAGACTGTTTGCTGTTTTTTTGGACTTTTCAATTTTTAACAAAGTTTTAAAAGCTAAATGCAGTCCTAGAAAATAAGATAGATAATAAGCTCAAATTCCAAAATAAGCTCACACAGACTGAGCTTATACTACACTAAGCTTATTTAATGATTTTTAGACTCTAAAATGAACTTTAACTAACCTAGATTTTAGAATGAAAATGGGCTTTAGAACTCTTGAAAATAAGACTTGACACTTTTTTTTATTTGACAGAATTTGAATTAGAACAAAAACAGATCATTACTATTGCATTTTGAACCTTAGACTTACTTGAAAACAATACCAACAAACTGCTAATGAAAATCTAATGCAAATAAGCTGATAACTTAAACCTGGACTACACAGATTCAACCATGGTTTTAATAAACCTAAAACTTGATATCTAAACTCTGAAACTTAAAACAACAGACTTAAAGAACAAATTTAAGCTGACTCAAAAGCCAAATACAAATTTTGACCTTATTTGACCCATTTTGGTATCTTGTGCCAAACATCCCCTTAAATTACTAAAATTAGGCTTTAAACTCAAATAAGCTTGGATAAACTATGCAAACTCAAAACAGATTAAGCCATGAGATATTAAAAGATAAAAAAACAAAAATTCTACACAATTAAGCTCTTTATGATAAGCTACTCTAGTAAGCTTTTTTTAAACTAATTTGGGGCAGATCTAAGAAAACTAAGGATAAGTCTAAACTAAACTACAAACTAATCACATTAAACTACATTAACTCAGAATAAGCCAAAGTAAGCATCAATAAGCTAGCATTAAGCAGACAATAAGCAGTAATAAGCTCAACATAAAATAAGCTATATGAAAGTGAAAATGACAAGTACCTTTGTCCTTTGCACCAAACAAGGACTAAATGCTCAAAAAGCTAATCAACTAGCTCCAGCTTATCAAATGATAAGCTGGTAGGGTCCATAAGCCCGTCCCGTATTGGCTTATCATCCATAAATCAAGCTGAGGTCTTATTTGAGGAGAAATGAGTTGATTAACAAAGCTCAGTTAAGCTTTTGAAAGCTTAACTGAGTATAACAATCTGATGTAGTAAGAGTAGCTTATAAGAGCTTTTTGAGGAGCTTATGATGTTTTTAAACCATAAATGCTTAACATAAAAGATGGAATTTAACACGAATTAAGATAAAAATTGAATTTTATTAAAACATAACATTAACTGTTTTACTAAAAGCTTTGGAGAAAGAAAATTACATGAAATTTAAAAGAACATAAGCTAAAAAGTACAAGCTAAAATTAAATCTACGCTAAGCTATCCTACTCACTTAGAGTCTTTAGCTTCTTTGTGTGTGATTGCGCCCTGCGGATTTTATAGCATTGGAAGAGCCTTCTAGCCCTCTGTGACGATCCCCTCTTCTTCCTAAAGTCATAGCACATCCAATACTTAGATTGCCTCTTTCCAAATCATCACATTCTTGAACGTTGGATTGATGCCACGTTAATTCAGACCAATGAGAGATGCACGGGGTTCGCCTGCTGTGGCCTTTTGTGTAAGACGTGTCGCGTCTGTATGGATATGATGCGTGTATTCATTTAGATTTTATTTGGTGCTCTTTAAAATGTGAAAATGGGAGGGAGAGTAAAAGGAACTGGGATTAAACTGTGATGTTGACTTATTTTCATTCGTCTTGACCATTTGACCCGTGTGTATAAGGGGTTTGACTTGGGCTAGGGAATTTGGGCCTTTCTTTCTTTTATAAACGAATTATTTGTTAAGTGCAGAGGATAGAAACAGGGGCAGAGTGTACGACAGAGGGCAGGAAGTAGAACAAAAATATGTCAAAATCATGGAAGATAGGAGAGATAAAGTACAAGCAGAATATCACATGTTGGAATTGCAACCAGAATGGCAGCTAGAGACTCTGATGATGCGTTGGTATGTTGCGTTAAAAATACGGTTTATGGATTCTGGTGCATCGTTCCATGCTACCTATTTCAAGGAAGAGTTAGAAAGGTTCAAGCTATGCTCCGGTAAGGTTCGTTTAGTAGATGCAAAGACTCTAGACATTGCAGGCGTTGGGGATGTTGTCCTCAAAACTTCTTTTGGTACAAGTTGGACTCTGAAGGATGTTAGGTACATTCCAGGCCTAAAGAGAAGGTTAATCTCAGTTGGGCAGCTTGATGAGGAAGGTTACCACGTATTCTTCAGAGACCAGCAATGGAAGGTTACTAAAGGTAGTTTGGTGGTAGCTCGTGGAAACTAACGTTGGAAGCCTGTATATGGTTGAGATACACCAAACGCTATGTCTTAAATAGCTTAACTGCAAGTTTCATATATTCATAAGCATAATTGTCACACCCCCAAAATCGGGCAGCAGCGGAAAGGTAACATTGAGGTGCAACTTCAAGGCATAAAGTACAAGTCATGGAAAACGACCTCAAAATAGAAACGTTTTAAAATAAGTTTCACATTCGATACTTGAAAAATATCAGAGTTTGCAAACAAGGTCCCACAAGTTTAAAAACAAACATTTCAATGTAAAAAAAAGATGATGTAGTTTGGATAAAGATAAAGTTTAATAAAAGACATAGTTTGGACAAGCTTTCATCGAACAAAAAATGACAACGAGTCCTTCCATTGATATTCACGTGGCTCCCATCCAAGCAATCATACCTTAGGACCTGAGATTAAAACATGCTAAAAAGTCAACAAAATTGTTGAGTGAATTCATAGGTTTAGTAATAAAGGTATGGACCACAAGATTTAAGTAGTGTAGACAAGTGAAACACATTCACTATGTCCAAAAATAGGTACTATTGCTTTAAGCTCATGACACCGAACCTTAACATGCATTGTGCCTCGAGAGTTGGTGTTGCCAGACACCCAAGTATTTTTCTCTCATTCTCAAATGTTAAATGCGTCTGTTTGACGTGGCACAAGTTATTAAATACCCGGACGAGGATTGTCAGTCCCAATAGATCTATTCACAACACTCACGTTTACGACACTAGCAATTAACGGCTCATGATATGGGGGACCGAAGTGGCAATAAAGGTACTTATGAAATAATATCCAGGCAATAGCATATAGTTTTAAGGTACTTAGGAAATAAAATTCAGGTAATAGCAATACCCACTTTTATGAAAAATTACCATTTTTTAGAAAGTTACTATTTTAGGAATAACTTCCCTTTAAATAGCATGGATAAATTCATTAAGTTATTTGTTTGGATTAGCTTTTTTGCTTAGATGGGCTAGTCTAATATTAGAGTACCGAGCTACTATCTTTAAATAACACGGGTAAATAAATTTCACCCTTAATATAAATGTCCAAATTTATTAGGGAGCAACTAAGTTATGTCGAGCTGGATAGGGCTAAAACTCGACTTTAAGACATTATGCATAACTCGACCTCGATGACTTTTCATGACAGGAGCTCGACCATGGCTTTAAGACATTATGTACAACTCGACCTCGATGACCTCTCATAACGAAGAGAAAGGTTACCAAGATCGTGATCTAAATTAGGACCATTTTCGTCTTCTCAAGACCGAGATCGTAAGATGAATCATGATTGTAAAATCTTGCGAAAATGTGAATTAATTTTAATGGTGGTTGTAGTGTTATATAGTTCACTTTAAAATTTGATATGTAAATGTCTTAACGATATGTAACCAGATAGACCAAGACCCGATAGACCCGATACCTTATCGGGTCGGCTTGCGGGTTAGTTTTTTTTTTCTTTCAAAACCCGATAGACCCGACCCGATAAGCCCCAAATCTGACCCGATGACCCGTTTGACACCCCCAACGACAACAACCCAATTGTTGAAAAACTATATTTAGCTCGAGTATGTATTGTAAAGCTCAATCTTTATCTAAATAACAAAATAACGATTACATAAAATAAATCACAAGAGTAGTCATGCTTATTTTTCTCGAAATCCAATAGCTTAGATTTAGGGATGAGCATTTAGACCCGAATCCCGGTATCGAAACGGAACCGTACCGGTATCGTACCGAAACGGTACCGACTCCGGATATTCGGTACGGGACCGGGACCATATATCGAACAAAAAAATCGGGAGTACTAAAACAGCATCGGTACCAAACCGGGATAGTACCGAAAAATTCTCGGTATGTGAATAGTCTATGTTTTTAATGAATTGGGTTGTCCAAAAACCCATTCGTTCCATGAAACATTCCCTGGGTTATGTGTAATTGTGAAATTATTCTAGTATCCATGATGTGTTTCGCCATATAGCAAATGAGTTTGCTGGAGTAATGCATATGATGAATCTCAACACAGTTGTACATCATCGTTAATGTTTTACAGTTAGAAAGTGTGTTCTTCAATTTTTTAATTTTTAGTAACATACGGTAAGATTGAATCTGAAGTTAAACTCACAATTACATACTAACATACATACATATGCCTTGTTTTACTTTTGACATTAAGCTTGCCAAATTTTTGATCTGTATCATTTATACCCTCACCTCATTGCCCATAATGTAAGTATTATTGTGTATGATTTCTAAATTGTTTAATGGTGGTTGCTGACTTACAAAATGGCAACATCAAACTTGGTTCATAATCCGTTGTATGTTTATTATATAGATATAGGTGACTGAATCAAAAAAATTAACATGGTATCTAGTAACAACTTTTCTTTTTAATCATGTCGCATTTTGGAACAACGGAAACACATTTCGGTCTCACTTAGAGGATGGTGTCAAGTATATTAGTCAACATGGTTTAACAAAAAACGGGAATAACCCGATAAGTACCGATTTCCCGGTAACGGGTACTGGTTTCGTTCAGTACGGTACCGGTACACACCTTTCATGCCCGGGAAAAATACGGGACCATCAATTCAGTACGGGTTCGGGACGGGATTGGTACCGAGCTCATCCCTACTTAGATTCTAAAAGATACAAAGCAATATGTCTAAACAATACAACTAACTAAATGTGAGAAAACATAATTCAATTAGTGTTATCTCCTAAAGAAGCATCATCACTATCATCTGTATCAACATCATCAAGTGAATGTGTATTGACTTCATCATCTTAGAAAGCCACATACATTGTCACCAGGAAGATATGATCTAGGTTTGGCTTTAGACACAACCCACCAATCAACTTTTTCCCGTCGTAAACTCCACTTGCAATTAGGGGTGTTATCGGGTCAGGTTGTCGGGTTATCGGTCGGGTTGAATCCTGTTTTAACTTTTGAAGTATGACCGGCAACCCGACTCGATAAGAGATCGGGTTTGGGTCTAATCGGGTTCTGGTAATATCGGGTCGGGTCTAATCGGGTTCGGTTTGACCCGATAATATTATGTTTGTTAATATTATCATTATTATTTACTTAATTAATTTTTATATTTCTATATCCTTTTACCCTAGTAAGTAAGTAAAATGTTATTTATTACTGTAGTATATAAAATAGATAACACAGGAGTTAAAGGGGACACCAACAACCCACGAACCAGAGAGATGCAGGAACAGGTTGTTGTTTCATTGGTTAAGTCAAACAAAAAACCCGCCAAAATAAAAAATGGAGGCAACAGTTACCAAGTGGGCTTTATAAAACGCAACCATGTTATGTCATGTTTATTCACTCACCAAAGTGAAATTAAGAGGAAGCATCAATCTTGCAACCCTAATTGAGGTAGAGATCAGTCTCTAAATTTAAATTTATTCTCCATTGCTTCTTTTGATTTAATGGTTTGGTACTACTTTAGTCTTTTTGTTACACGCCTATTGGCACTTTAGCATCCTTAATGGTTTGATTTTTTTCATGTTCTAAGTTCATGGTATAAGCTTACTGTCAATAGGGGTGTTTGGTTCATGACTTACTGTTGCATCAAGGGCCGTTTGGTTGCTGCAGCAGGGGTGTTTGGTACCGAGTTTGTCAAATGTGAATGGCTACCGATACTTTATAAAGCTAAATACAAAAACCTTGTAAGTTCATGGCTTTGATTATTCATGTTTTATAAGTTCTTGGCTGAGTTTGTAATGATATGATATTCATGTTATAAGTTCATGGCTACTGGTACGTGGTAATGTGAATGCTTACTGTGATTGTTTTTTATGTTGATATTTGACGCTGTATTTGCCTAATGAATACTCACTTAATGACTTCTTGTATCATATACTTGTATCATATATGTTCATGTGAACTTTGCTTTTGTTCCATTAAAAGATCATATATCTAATCAACTAACTAGCTCAGCAACTTATCACTTATCAAATTAATAGGATATGGAACTCAGAGTTGTAAATTTACGGCAAACAAATATAGTTTAATGACATACACTAAAATATTTGCGTTCATTAATCATGAGAACAAATTCCTATACGTTTTGCTTCAGTAGCAAAAGCACGAGCCAACAACGTTTTTCCGATTTCTGAGGGACCTGTAAGCAAAATCCCTTTAGATAATTTTGACCCAATTTTCCTGTTTCTACCATCTTTACTGATGCATGAGACAATCTACAAAAAGCTCAAATAAATCGTTAGTTTTGCAAGTAAGATATAAATAATCAAAGTGACAAGTAATTAATTAAAAATTATACCACATTACCTTAAGAAGTTTGGCTTTTGCATCATCAACGCCCTCCACATCAGCAAATGTTACTGGTTTTACCTTTCTTTCTTTTTGTCATTCCCCAAAGATTTAGTTGAACACTGAGCGTGTAACCATGAAGCAACATCACGATGAACCCGGGGGCTAAACAAATATAAAGTACAATTCTTCTGATGAATTTGACATTATATCCACGACGCTCTTCATTGATGCAGATAAAGGTTCAGGGTCCGATCCATACCTAATCCCATGATGTTTAAGCATCTTAATATGCTGAAACACATCATCTTTCAGGTATCTTGTTTGGTACTGCCACTTGGACGCAAATGCTTTCACTGATGATATTTGTCCTAATACGAATTCTGAAGTTTTAGCAAATTTATCCACTGATGGTTTGGTATAATACTAAATCAGACGTGAATTTTCCACAAATTGAACACGTGTCACATGTTCATCACGAATGCCATCAACTAGACGTGAGAATGGCACATCCATAGTATGTCATAGCCCAAGTTTCTTTCGTAATAGAGAAAATGGTGCACAAAGTTATCTAATTTTTGGACTTATAAATGCTTAAAACATTTTTGGGCAGTGATTTTTCTCTTTTACCGTTTCTTTTTATGTTTTATTTTCGAGTCTTATCGGGTTGACCCGATAACCCGATAACATAATTTATTTAACCTCAAGTCCACGCAATAACAAGATCGGGTTCGGGAAAAAACAACCCGAGACAGGATTTTTTTAACCCGATTCAACCCGACCCAACAAGCCTTATCGGGTTCGGGTCAACCCGACCCAAAGTATGATATTCCTTATCTGCACATTTTCATTAACTCATTCTCACACATAAGTATTTGAAATTTATGCAGGTCAATTTCTTTAAATGTCTTGGTTAAAACACATGTTACTGCACATGAAAAACTAAGAAAGTATCAAGCATTTGATTGTCTGAAATGATTTATAGTTCTAGTTTATAAAGGTTGCATACTTGCATTAGAGTTACCTGTAGATATACTTGTTAATGCGTGTCGCTTACGTTTTCGGCATCAAAATTTAGTCTTCACAGTAGGTTAAACCACATTTGATACATTTTATATACAATGGATCAATATGATAAACCATACTTGGTATTCGGGTTAGTCGAGGTCGGGTCGACTTTATGACACCCTATTTGTAACCACAAACTTGTTCATAGGCAATTACTCATTGCAAAATACCCACACAAAAATAAGATGGGTAAAGTCATGGGTATATATTCACCCTCAAAACACCCATACTAACCCACCCACCAATAAAAAGGATATTTGTATATCGTGGGTAAATAACATTACCCACTAAATTACCCACAAATATAGCCACAATAACTCACGACATGGGTAATCCGTGGGGGAATGTTTTGGCGCCAAATTTTTTACCCACATATTGCACACCAAATATATTTATGTGGCTATTTGTGTGGGTAAATCCGTGGGAAGTTCGAGGGAAAATAAAATCGACTAAGAAAGTCACTAATCGTGGGTATTAGGTGGGTAAATTCCCCCCAAATGATGAGTGTGGGTAATTGTCGTGGGTATCCGCCTGAATTCTTGTAAACCATGTCTATTTCCTTCTGCTACCAAAATACATACACTCACTTGTGAGCCCAAGTTAAAAGATCAAGTCGAATATCAAGACGGCCCAATGTAATATCAAAATACAAATTGGTCAAACTGAGGTCAAGTAAAATTAATACCACTTACCTAACCTCACCTAATGGGAGTATTACCTATATACACTGCTCACTTGTCACACTTTGAATTCACCAACATTAACTCAGCCACATTCTAAAGATTTTCTTTCCACAATCAAACTTCAAACATGAAAAAACCATGTCCATTTCCTTCTACTACCAAAATACACACGCTCACTTGTCAGCCCAAGTTAAAAGATCAAGTCGAATATCAAGACGGCCCAATGTAATATCAAAATTCAAATTGGTCAAACTGAGGTCAAGTAAAATTAATACCACTTACCTAACCTCACCTAATGGGAGTATTACCTATATGTCACACTTTGAATTCACCAACATTAACTCAGCCATATTCTAAAGATTGTCTTTCCACGATCAAACTTTAAACATGAAAAAACCATGTCCATTTCCTTTTACTACCAAAATACACACGCTCACTTGTCAGCCCAAGTTAAAAGATCAAGTCGAATATCAAGACGGCCCAATGTATTACTCCCTCCGTCCCATTTTTATTGTCCACGTTTCCTTTTTGGGATGTCCCAATTTAATTGTCCACTACTAAAAATAAATAGGGAAGTTTGATCAAGTTTACTATATTACCCTTGTTTGAAATTAATATTACAAACTTTAAAGAAGACTTTAATTAATTAACTAAGGGTAAAACTGTCATTCTGTCAAAAAGTAAGAAAGAGAAAGCAGTAATAAATGCACTTTTCTTAAACTGTGTTTTTTGTCGGGGGACAATAATTTTGGGACGAAGGGAGTAGTTGTTGTACATCGTTATTTATTAGAAGGTAGTTACAAATAAGCCGATGCTACCGAGTAAAAAATGGCAATCAATGTCTACCAAATATACTCTATACAAAACGCGTCGCAGTCACCAACATTAACTCATCACATTCTAAATTATTTTCTTTCACAATCAAACTTTCAAACATGAAGGTATACTTACTAATAATTCAGGCAATACCCACGAGCAAACGTATGTGGTTGTAAAACACACCCTGCATGTTACGAGAAGTGGGTAATTGGCCAATACCCACGGATGACCCACGACTCTCTGTAGATGGGTAAAACCTTCGAGGCTATTATTTTGCCCACGACATTTTAGCATTGTGGGTAAGTTTACCCACGTCGTTATGGTTGGGTGATTATGCTGCATTCATGGGTAAACTATTTGTGGGATTTTCTAACTCACCACAAAACACCCATAAATATACTCGTGGGTATTTCATGGGTAACATTCCCCACAAAACTATTTGTGTCTAAAAGTCAACTCCCATAATAATCTTACAGATTTAGCCACGTATAATCCGCGGGTAAAATTAGCCACACATGACCGTGTGTAAATTTCATGGGCAAACATGACATATTCGCCATGAATATTTTGTGTGTATATTCGTGTCTAAATTACCCACTATTTTTTTTGTGAGAAAATTATGGCAGAATGTTTACGCCATATAATCAATAATGCATGGGTAAATATACGTGTAAATATTATGATTTTATTTCATCTTTTAAATTGTGACAAATCTGTGGCTCATAATATTAAAACCACAAACTAAAACAAATAGTTTGATAAGTCTCTTACATAAAGCACACAATAATAAAGAGATGACTCTTACATAAATATCAAGTCTCCTAATTAAAACAAACCATCATTCTAAAGATGTCTCAAACAAACCATCAATCATAAAGATGTCTCTAAACATATAACATAAAGAAAAATACGAGTTATGAACTCACAAACTATCATTCTAAAGATGTCTCAAACAAATAAAATAAAATAAAATAAACTAGAAAGGATAAACCATCAATCATAAAGATGTCTCTAAACATATAACATAAAGAAAAATACGAGTTATGAACTCACAATCATGCGGCTATCATGGTCATCTTCCTCTCTTCTAACAGCTCCAGAGTGACTAGTATCAGGACCTTGATGAGCATTTCCTCCATCACCATTTTCACTATCAGAATCACAATCCGAAAGTGTTATGTTGAAACAACTACACACAATCTCAAGAGTTTATTTAATTTGTTGAGCTTTCTCTCCATTTTCATAGCCTTTTTCTCCCACCCGTCATCTGCCTTGGAAATTGCAGCTGTTTGTGTTTCATTTCCAGAATCTATAATATAATCAACTCTTTTTGACCCTGCACCATACATATTTCTTTTCTTGGCACCACTTGTTGCCGGATTTTCCTCCCTTTCTTGCCTTAGACGCAACACATTATCCTACGAGTGTGTACATTTTATCATGAGTAATGATGGAACTAAAAACTATATTGTATAATGAGGAACTCAGAACTTACATTAATTGTTTTTGACTTCTCATTAATAAATGTTTTCTTGTCATGGCCGTTGGTATGTTTATGCAGAAAAATCTCAAATCCCATAGGTGGACGCTTGTATATAGATTCCTACATCACATATGCATAAAGATGAGATTAATAAAATATTTGGACAAATATTGCGATCATATTAATGATGTATTATCTAGCCTAAATACAAGATAGCGGGTTTATTGTATGGGCATATATTAAAGACCAACTTTATGCATTAAGTTTAGACCAATGACATAACTAAATGTTTGTGGAAATAGTGGAACTTTTGTATGTGTAATTCCAGGTTCGTCCTTCTACTCCATTCAGTACCCTAAAAATTTGATTTTCATAACTAAAAGTTTAGCAATATCAATTTCCTAGACCTTTATAAACCTTAGTGTGGGCTTGATAGCATGGGTCAACCACCTACTCACCAACCTCATCCATGTGATGCTTTGTACCCTCAAAGCTAC
>BQNB010196871.1:0-11257 GCA_026074375.1 Tanacetum coccineum | reverse complement strand
AAAGTTTGAGTTGGATAGGACATAAAGTAAGTTACATGCATACGTGACAATATTAAGCTTTTTGACCACTACAAAAAGGCTAAGTTACAACTCTTATTATAAATCATAATAAAATCAAAATATGTTGCAATGATGGCATTCATATGCTTCATTCATAGCATGCTTTAAAATATCCAAAAGAAACCATATTATACAATTGAAAGTATAAATTTATTGTCTTGAAATTTTTTATGTATAACAATTATAACAGACTACTAGGAACCAAACATGTACAGTGTCTTTATATTTGCACTAAAAGATAAAATAAAGACATATATTACATTTAGTACTTAAAGTCTTAACATTATTTACTATAGTTCAGAACAAATTATGACTAAATTCTTTGAACAATGTTACTCATAGTATAACTACAAAGTCTCAAAAACATCATATATATTAACATCAAGTTCTATGTTACTCACACATAATTGCATACATCACCAAATATGTTTCAAACATCTTAATAATAACTTAATTTAGCTTTCAATGCCCATTAACATGTTCTCATAAAAAATTAAAAATTTACAAACAAAATAATTTAATTGTGATATTTTTAAACAGTACACAACTTCAACACAATTTTAACCATAAAATACAGTAAACTTCATTCATATATTACAGCAAAAGAAACAACATGAAGTTACATAGTACAGGTAGCCTTCACCTCACATTGAAAACTTGGCTACAAGATAGCATAAACATACATCAAAGTCACTTAGTTTAGAGGATAAATCCTTAGACAACACATCGGCTGCTCGACCGTTACCCGCGAAACTGTCACCACGTTCCAACACACCATGAAGCAAGTTAGGATACAAGACAGGAGATGAAAGTACAGTCTTCATGCATTCCCATTTGATCTTCTTCAAACCTCTAACAACATCCTTAGCTTTGCGTGGAAGGTCTGGGTCAAATGTCATAATTCGTTGGTTAGACATGAGGAGGTCGCGAGCTTCTTGACGTCCCAAATCACGGCCATGATTGATGAGAACTTTTTGGACCTTTAGCATCTCATTATCAAACTGTTCACTGCAAAGAACTTTAGCAAGCATCCTCGGGATGGCCTTTCGCATCACCCATTCCAAATCACGTCTTAGCCCAACCTTCCCTTGCTCTAATGAAGTAAATTTCTTAGATAGGTTCACTTCCAGCTCCTTGGCTCTAGTAAGGTCACCGAACAAGTTATTATAGCCAACATACAACATAGAGTAGAATGATTTTAAGCTTTCTTTTTTAGAACGTAAACCGGTAATAGTTTTCTGCATCGACCCAGTCATTGCCTGCGCCATAGCCAACATCCCCTCGATATGATAAAGGGAGCTGACGACCCAGTAAGCTCTCATTAAAGGGGATTTTAGCGGGGTTGAACTACGGCACATCGTTAGGGTAAGCCATATAATCTTGTACCTTAGATGTCACAACAAAGACTTGAGCCATGTTAATGTGTTGCGTTCCTAAACCAACTGAAAAAGTGGTGTTTACCATAAGCGTCGGATACGTAACTTGGTTCAACTCCTGTCATAGCTTTAAAACCTTGCTCCACCTTGACTTGTACTTTGTTGTTCTCATATGCACTTGTCCAGCTCAGTTTAGAAAGAAGCTCGTTCACCACAGTGTTTCCATCAATGGTACCGCCATATGGTAAATCGAATACGTTCCTAAACGAACCTAAATCTGGAAGAACATCGAATGGACCAGTCGCAGCATCAAGCAAGCTTTTTTTGTTCGCTCCAACGAGCGAACTCGGGTTATCTAGCAAATGAAAAACACCTTTACCTGCAAGTAAGATAGATATAAATGAAAGTGATTAAAAAGAGGGTCAAACTATAAAGTGGAAAAAAGGTGTCAATACATATAAACCATTGGTCCATGGTTTATCCGGAATAACCCGCTTATCTTAAAGAAATGGCATCCACATGAGAACCTATTGAAGGAAGATGTTAGTACTGTTCCAGTTTGGGTTAAACTCCATGGTGTACCTGTTACGGCCTTTAACGAGGATGGCTTGAGTGCCATTGCTACTAAATTGGGTACTCCTCTCATGCTTGACTCTTATACATCTGATACGTGCATGCAATCTTAAGGTAGGTCAAGTTATGCTAAAGCTATGATTGAGCTTCGAGCTGATGTGGAGTTGAAAGTTAACATTTTCGTGGCTATGCCTAAAATTACTAGGGAGGTCCATTACACATGTAATGTCCGTGTTAAGTATAAGTAGAAACCTCCTAGGTGTTTGTCTTGTAAGGTTTTTGGACATATTCATGAGGAATGTCTAAAGAATACATGTGCTGGTGAGAAGAAGACTATGAAGAAGCCTAGTCAAACTTCTCGAGGTTTCGGTTTTGTCAAAAATGGTTAAAAATCTCAAAAGAGAATATCACCTGATTCCGAAAAAAAAAGGGGGGGGTTAAACAAAAAGCCTAATGCTAGTTTCTAGTGGTATTAAGAAGAAAGGTGTGGTACCTACTATTGAGGTTAGTAATTCAAATCCCATTTCTAATGAGGTTAGTAAGTCAAACCCTTTTGAGGTGCTTACATCGGTTGATAATGATGTGGATTTGGGTACGAATAGAGGGATCGCAAACTCGGCTGATAAGGGAACCAATAATGTTAGTTCTAGTAATACTCCTATTGGTGAGAAAATCGATAAAATAGAACGACAAATTTGTGAAGGTAAACTTAGGTTTGTGGATGATGATGGGAACCCGCTTGTTCCTATGGGTATTGTGGATAGTGATAGTGAAGTGGAAGTGGTTTTTGATAAAACTGCTAACTCAAGGCTTTCAACAAGTGGTAAAGATGAAAGTGATAAAGGTTATGGTACTAATAGCTTGTTGGAACAATGGAGGGATTCATATCCAGATAATGATGATTACGATCCGTATGATCACGATATGTACGAGAATCATGATATGTCCGAGCACCTTCAGTCTATTTGTGATGATCTTGATATCACGGTCCGTGGCAGGAAGAAGTAATAAATTTTTTGATGTTTGTTGAGTCAATGTAATCTAGTTTTAGTAGTATCCTCCTATGGAGTAGTTGTGCTTGTTATGTTTGCTTTTTGCCTATGTAACGGGCTGAGATGTGGGATTCACCCACATTATTTGTACTGAATCGTTTTTTTTAGTAATACATTTACCGGGGAAACCCTTTACCCAAAAAAAGTTGTCGTTTTATATAATTTACTTTCTAATGCATTATAAATTCACTCGTTCTAGCGAACGACCCAGTCTTACCGAGACTATATTATACACGAACGGGTACACTGCGCGAAAATGTTAGGCATTTCTCAGTTGATTCGGTTGGCAAGTTATGAAAGATGGGACTGATCTGCATGGATTATTAGTGAGTTATACTAGCTAGTTCAAGAAAATGTAATCAACTTGTTACTTGTTTCTTGTGCATGGAGGAATCTCAAAATAACTCAGGGATTTGAGTATATTAAAGTGGAAAAAGTATGATTAGAGGACTAGTATTAGTGATGAGCATAATCATGTGTGTTGTTTGTCTTGTAATTGATGCATCGATTTAGTTTTGTATTAGTACTCCTTTCGTCTCAAAATTACTGTCTCCTATTGACTTTTCAAGTCTTTTTCTTCTAACTTTGATCTTAAATAATTTTGTTTATGTTATATAATACTTAATGAAAAGTATATGAATTGATTGGTTTTTAAATGTATTTTCATATTTATGATTTTCATCAAATATTATATAACACAAACAAAAATATTTAAGGTCAAAGTTGGAAGAAAAATACTTAAAAAGTCAATAAAGTTTTAGGACGGAAGGAGTAGTATTTATGAGTTCATGTAGAAATTTGATTTAATTACTACGTGTGAAATTTGTTTCAAGTTTTGGTTATTAATTTATTTCACATTTAACCAATAGAAAGAGATTTTAAGTCTAGATTAAACACGACACATTCTAGCAAACTATCAAAATTTATAAATAGATTAACATCATAAGGCAAAGTTTTTACAACCATATTTTTTACCTTTTGGCCGTTAGATTAGTTCGAACTTAACATCACACAAAATCATAACAAGTTAAAATCTTCTTTTCTGTGGCAGTTTGCGGACAAGATCAAGAGATATCACGAGGATGGCACGACGAGGACATCGCGAGCTTAGGTGGGGGAGGATGTCACGTCCCGCCTAATTTTACGAGGTTACCCGGGATTCCAGATTATTCTACACTTGACTAGAAGACTTAGTGGAATTCTATAGAAGGTGAAAGAAGGTCTTGGAAGCTCATGGAAGACCTAGAAGCTTCTTGTAGAAGGTTGTAAAATATGGGCCCTTGTAATAAAGCCCATTTGTAGCCCTAGTTTGTGTAGTATAAATAGAGTCATCCTCATTTGGGGAGAGCATCTCATTCTTCACTTGTATTCTCTCTTGTAAAGTTCTCTTTAGCAATACAAAGAATTTCCCTTTTCACTTGTGTTCCTTTCTTTAAAGCTTTCTTAGTTGCCTATATCGTTGAGTGTTTGAGCAAGGCTGACTTAGTTGAGACTAAGTGCCGCACGGAAGACCCTTGTCGAGACAAGTCCGTGACAAGTGGTATCAAAACCAGGTCGATTCGAGGAAATGGCGATTGAAACCGAGAAGAACGCTGCTAGTGGAAGTACGGTTATTGACGAGAACAAGGGTCGGGATGATGTGCGTCAAAACCCCAAGACATTATGGCAAGTTTGGATCAGAGAGTGGCGGGTGTTGAGACATCCATGTCGGATTTGAAGACCCAAGTTGAGGGCTTAGAAGGTTTGGACTCCGACTCCGCAAGTATGAGGGAGGACTTTCGAGTGGCCTTCAATGCTCTTAGTGGAGACTTGAAGCATGAAATCCATGACTTAAGAGATTCGTTCATGGGCGAGATCACGAAGATACGTTAGGAGTTTGGGGAAGAGGTCTCCACACTTCATCAAACCATTGAAGACTTGCAAACGGATGTGGCGTTGTGCAAGCGGTCATTGGCTAGTGGCGGCGGCAACACTAATCATGGTTCGAAGATCAAAGTTCCTAAACCATCATTGGTCTTGGGAAAGCGGGAAGCTAGGGCGGTTGATGATTTCTTGTAGGAGATGGAACAATACTTAGAAGGTGTCAACGTGGTGGATGATGCTTCCAAGATCAAGATGGCGACCTGATACTTGAAGGATACCGCGGCGTTATGGTGGAGACGTCGGTATGGAGATATCGAGCGAGGTACGGCTACTATTAATACTTGGGCTAAATTTGTGGCGGATTTCAAGAAGCAATTCTATCTAGATAATGCTAAGAACGAGGAGAAGAGTCGACTTCGTAAACTCAAGCAATCCAGGGCGATACGGGAATACGTCAAGGAGTTCACCACACTTGTCTTGGAGATTCCGGAGCTTTCTGACCAAGACTCTCTCTTTTACTTTCTTGATGGTTTACAAGGATGGGCTAAGACAGAGCTGGAACAACGTGGAGTTCAAGATCTCTTTACGGCTATTGCTCATGTCGAGGCTTTGATTGACTTTAGTACGAGGAGGGACGAGTCCAAGCCGAAAGATAAGAAGGTGAACCAAGGGAAAGGTGGGGGGGGGGAAGAATGCCCAACCAAAGGTCGATGCTGTAGGAAAACCTCCCACAGGAAAGGATAAAAACTTGAAGACGAGCTACAAGAGTGGTGGATGCTTCATATGTGATAGACCTCATAGAGCTCGTGATTGCCCAAAGAAAGTAAGCCTCAATAGAATGTCGACTCATGAAGACGAAGAGGCGAGTGAGGGCGGGAGCATAGGTTCGATAAGGATCTTGAATGCAATCAAGGCGAAGACGGAGGTGCCAAAGGTTGTAGGAAAAGGCCTACAATATGTGGAAGCAACCATCAACGGTGTCAAGGTTCATGCTCTTGTTGATTCCGGTGCGACTCATAACTTTGTGGTGGATGATGAAGCCAAACGGCTAGGGATTAACGCTGCGAAAGGAAGTGGAACCATTAAGGCGGTAAATTCTCCATCCAAGTCCATTCATGGAGTGGCTAAGGACGTTCGGGCGAAATAGGAGAATGGGAGGGGATGATTGATTTGTCGGTGGTCCTGATGGATGATTTTAAAGTAGTTCTTGGGTTGGAATTTCTCGATAAGGTACGAGCTTTCCATATTCCGTTTGCTAATTCCTTTTGTATCCTAGACTGTGGAAAGACTTGCATGGTGAGTACGGAGCGGGATGCTAAAAGTGGAGCGAATACCCTTTCGGCCATGTAATTCAAGAAAGGATTCAACAAGAGCGAGCCCTGCTATTTGGCGGTAACAAGGCTAGAGACGGATGAGGGTTCAAGCAAAGTGGAGGTACCAAAGGTGATCGAGCGGGTACTTGATGAGTTCAAGGATGTGATGCCCAAGGAGTTGCCCAAGAAGCTACCACCTAGGAGGGAGGTGGATCATACCATTGAGTTGGAGACGGGTTCCAAACCCCCCGCCAAAGCCCCTTACCGAATGCTACCACCTGAGTTGGAAGAGTTACGCAACCAACTCAAGGACCTAATGGATGCGGGCTATATTCGACCCTCGAAAGCCCCATATGGTGCGCCAGTGCTATTTCAAAGGAAGAAGGACAGGTCCTTGCAGATGTGTATAGACTACCGGGTACTTAACAAGGTGACAATCAAGAACAAATACCCTATTCCTCTCATTGCATATTTGTTTGATCAACTAGGAAAGGCGAGATACTTTACCAAGTTGGATTTGAGATCGGGGTACTACCAAGTAAGGATAGCGAAGGGAGACGAGGCCAAGACGACGTGTGTCACTCGGTATGGCTCTTACGAGTTCTTAGTCATGCCATTTGGCTTGACCAATGCTCCCGCGACATTTTTCACCCTCATGAATAAGTTGTTCCACCCATTCCTTGACAAATTTGTGGTGGTTTACTTGGACGACATTGTTGTTTATAGTCATACAATGGAGGAGCATGTCTTACATTTGAATCAGGTGTTCCAGGTGTTACGAGACAATGAACTTTATGTGAAGTTGGAGAAGTGTTCTTTCGCCCAAGATGAAGTCGAGTTCTTGGGACACAAGATCAAGGACGGAGGATTAATGATGGACGATGCAAAGATAAAGGCTATCCAAGATTGGGAACCACCAACCAAGGTTACGGAGTTGAGATCTTTTCTTGGTTTGGTAAACTATTACCAAAGGTTCATCATGGGATACTCGACCATAGCATCCTCTTTGACGGGCCTATTGAAGAAGAATAAAGCTTGGATATGGGACGAAGAGTGCCAAGCGGCGTTCGAGAGTTTGAAGAAGGCGGTTATGGAAGAACCGGTGTTAAGACTACCGGATGTGACCATGCCTTTTGAGTTACACATGGATGCATCGGACTTTGCTATTGGAGGAGTTCTAATGCAAGACGTACACCCGATCGCATTCGAGAGTCGGAAGTTAAATGAGACGAAAAGGAAGTATATTGTGCAAGAAAAAGAGATGACGTCGGTCGTCTATTACTTGAGGATTTAGAGACATTATTTGTTGGGTTCGAGATTCGTGATCAAGATGGATAACATTGCCATGAATTATTTTCAAACCCAAAAGAAGTTAAGTCCCAAGCAAGCTCGTTGGCAAGACTTCCTAGCCGAGTTCGACTACCAATTAGAATACAAGTCGGGGAAGGCTAATGTGGTAGCCGACGCATTGAGTCACAAGGCGGAGTTTGCGGCCATTACCCAAGCCCAATTCTTCCTCCAAGACCGAATAAAGGAAGGGTTGGAACATGATCCTTTGGCTAAGAAGCTTATAGCTTTGGCAAAAGACGGGAGGACCCTAAGATTTTAGCTCAAGGAAGACATGTTATTCACCAAAGGAGATCGGCTTTACATGCCTAAGTGGGGCGACCTTAGGCGGGCAATCTTGAAAGAGTGTCATGATTCAAAGTGGGCTGGTCATCCGGGGATTACGAGGATGTTTCCATTAGTCAAAGGTACTTATTACTGGCCAAGGATGGGGGAAGATGTTGAGACATTCGTGCGGACGCTCCTTATTTGCCAACAAGACAAGATAGAGCAAAAGAAGTCAGGAGGATTGCTAGAGCCTTTACCGATGCCCAAGGGACCATGGGAGAGCGTTTCCATGGACTTTATCACATGATTTCCGAAGTCGGAAGGGGGTGGAAGTATTATAGTGGTGGTGGATCTATTCTCGAAGTATGGGACTTTTATAGCTGCACCACCTGATGTTACGGCAGATGATATGGCCAAGCTCTTCTTCAAGAATGTGGTAAAGTATTTGGGAGTGCCACATGTGATTGTTAGTGATCGAGATCCGAGATTTACGGGGAGCTTTTAGACGGAGTTGTTCAAGATCATTGGGACGGATTTGAACTTCTCCACGAGTTTTCATCCCCAAATGGATGGGCAAACGAAGAGGGTGAATGCGCTATTGGAGCTCTATCTTTGGCACTACGTGAGTTCCAACCAACATGATTGGGCTAAACTCTTTGATGTTGCTCAATTCTCTTACAACATGCAACGGAGCGAAGCCACAAGGAAGAGTCCTTTTGAGTTGGTCACGGGACGCCAACCATTGACTCCTAATGCCTTAGCCGCATCATACGAGGGGAGTAGCCCAGACGCTTACAAAACCATGAAGGAGTGGCATGAACAAGCGTATTTGGCCCAGGCATCGTTGGACAAGGCGGCTAAGAGGATGAAGAAGTGGGCAGATGAAAAGAGGAGACACGTCGAGTTTGAGGTTGGAGATCAAGTGATGGTGAAGCTCTTGCCTCAACAATTCAAATCGCTGAGAAAGGTTCATAAAGGATTAATACGGAGGTATAAAGGCCCTTTCTCGGTGATTGGACGTGTTGGAAAGGTATCTTATCGAGTTCAACTACCGCCCAGGTTGAAGATCCACTCGGTCTTTCACGTTAGCTTTCTCAAGCCTTATCATGGAGACGAGGAAGACCCGGAATGAGGGGTGTCCAAGCGGGCACCAACAGCAGTTGTTACTTCGTACGTTCAAGAGGTCGAAGAGATTTTGTTGGATCGTACGATATGAAGACGAGGAGTGTCGAGCTATAAAGAGTACTTGATCAAGTGGCGTGACTTGCCCGATACTGAAGCAAGTTGGGAAGCGGAAGACTTATTGTGGCAGTTTGCGAACGAGATCCAAAGATATCACGAGGATGACACGACGAGCACGTCACGAGCTTAGGTAAGGGAGGATGTCACGTCTCGCCTAATTTTACGAGGTTACCCGAGATTTTGAATTGTTCTGCACTTGACTAGAAGACTTAGTGGAATTCTATGGAAGGTGGAAGAAGGCCTTGGAAGCTCTTGGAAGCCCTTGGAAGCTCTTGGAAGACCTAGAAGCTTCTTGTAGAAAATTGTAGAATATGGGCCCTTGTAGTAAAGCCCATTTGTAGCCCTAGTTTGTGTAGTATAAATAGAGCCATCCTCATTTGGGGAAATCATCTCATTCTTCACTTCTATTCTCTCTTGTAAAGTTCTCTTTAGCAATACAAAGCATTTCCCCTTTCATTGGTGTTCCTTTCTTTAAAGCTTTCTTAGTTGCCTAGATCGTTGAGTGTTTGAGCAAGGCTGACTTAGTTGAGACTAAGTGCCGCACGGAAGACCCTTGTCGAGACAAGTCCGTGACACTTAGGTGGTGTTTGTTTTTTAAAATATACCTTTTAACAGCCTCTTAATCTGTCTCGTTCAGACGCGGTCAGACATTTTAATCATTAAGTGCGTTTGTTTTTTTATTCTTGTTCAGAGGCGGTCAGAGGCTGAAACCTCTTACCCAACAAGATGGGAAAGGGGATGTCTTACTACCTCTTAATGTGTTCTAACTTTTTTCTTCCTTTTTTTCTTTCTTTCTTTAGCTTTTTTACTTTATTTTTTTTCTTTGTTTTTTTCTTTGGTTCCTTTTTATTTTATTTTATATGTACATATTTTCTCGTCTTTTTCATTCGTATTGATAATACGTTTTAGAAAGAATTAAGTCATTATTTTTTTCAAGATAAAAATATTAAATATGATAATATGATTATGATAAAAATGCTCAAACATAACATAATTGTATTTCAACCAATAATAATATTACTAGTAACTAATTTTTTTCAGTCAAATAGTAGCATGCATATTTTGAGTATTAACTTTAATTCTTTTTCTTCAAAAATATTTTAATTGTTACATGACAATGTTAAACATATTCTAAGATATTCTACTTTTTTCATAATTTTATCATCGTAAATTAATTGATAGTAATAGTTTTAAGAAATGGCGAAGATATTTAACAACATGAGAATATAACATACGAATAATATATGATTAATTTGCTAGATTAAAGTGTGACACAATATCCTTGAATGTTTTGTTTTAACACAACTTATTTATATGTTGCTAGGTCGTGTTAGTTTGATGACTCAGTTGTTGTATTTAATGTTTATAATCATTTATGTATCATAAGAATAAAACTGTTAAATATTAATCTCATTCAGACACTTTTTTTACAAAAAAACAAACAATATTATTTCATTTAAATTCAGACATTTACGCCAAGTCAGATTGAGATTCAGATGCTCTTAATAAACAAACAGCACCTTAGTACTCTATTTCTCTAGTTACAAATCAACAATCCTTGTGTAGATTTGCTAAATGGTTAGTTTTCCATTTTGTCAAGCATGCCCAAACAACCCACATTTTAGTAATGTACAGTTTTATGCACAATTCCAAACAACCCACACCCAAACAATATGTAAGTTGCAATTTCAAATCCCATGAGGCCCAATGATAAGCAGTTTTACATACAATCATATACACGCCGTTATTCCATTTCAATCCTTAACAGAACATAATCTAATAAAAAGAAAATTTTATTATGCAATCCCGAACATCACCTAATCTAATAATAAGCAGTTTCTATGGTGGCCTCATATGTTAAATGTGTAGCTTTTAAAATATTTCAAAGTTGTGACAACACCATGTTAACAGTGTTAATCTCGATGTTGTTATTCTAACTCGCTCATATATAGTACCAATTCCCATGAGTTTTATTTCTATTCACAAATCTTATATTGCAGATCTACATTAATCATCATTATGAACACAATAACATCTACAACGACGAACCTATCAAATAAATTTATGATTACTACTCAATGTTATATCCTTTTTTCTCATTATATAGTACATAACTAGAACAATGTTAAATCATTTATCCCAAACAACCCCTATAAAAATATGC
>BQNB010196870.1:0-11257 GCA_026074375.1 Tanacetum coccineum | reverse complement strand
CTGTCCCTTTCAAGCTCCATTGACTTCACCACAACACTCCAAACCCTTCAAAATCACAAACCCCACACCCCACATGGTCCTTGTCCACGTTGGCAATCCAAAACCCCTCAAACCCGATCAATGGTTGTTATAATTCGGATTGGTGAGCAAGCAAAGACCAAGTGCTAGGATTACTTTGTGTTTATACTCTTACAAACACAAACACAAACAGCTGTTTTGTGTCTACAAACTAGCACAACAAGTGAAGACAAGAAGGGAAGTGGAAACCCTAGCTCGCTTTCTATTTAAGCTTTTGTAAGCCATTATGGCAAAGAGTTAGTTTTTTTTAGTGTGTAGTTTTTTAGAGTTCAGTTTTTAAGTATTCCAACTTTTATGTACTTTTATTTTGAAGATTAATGAAAATTCAGTTTGTTTTTCATATTGTGTTCTAAGTTACTTGTACTTCTTTAAAATCTCTTAAAACTCTTATATAAGCACTTTATAAACTGTTTTCAAACTTTGATACGAAAATTTAAGAAAAATTTAAAAGAAAAGTTACTGTTTGATCAAGCAAATGGATGAATGAGCAGTCTTGGATGGCTCATTGGGTGCTTAGTATAGCTTATTTATAAGCTAATGGGTAGGTTTTAGAGCTTATTTAGGTTGACTTTATCCTGTTTTGAGCAAGGATCAAAGGTATGCTTTCTCTTTAAATTTTTGCTTAAAAATTACTGTAGCATTGCTTATTTTTAGCTTATTAATGACTTATTGTGCTTATTTGTGTTTAGTGATGCTCAAAAATGCCTTTTAGTTGCTCTTATTTCATTTACTTGCCAATTGCTTAAAACTGTCTAGTTAGCTTATTTTCACTGTTTGCTTATTAGCTTATTAAAGTGCTTATCTCTCTTTGCTTTTTACTTTTTAGTGCTTATTACTGCATAATTGATAGTTGACTTCAAAAGTTTGAGCTTAATTCAGTCTTTTTAAGTTTTAAAATCCAGTTTTTAAAATATAAGAGGGTGTTTGGGTTAAGCCCAAAATGGGTCAAAAATGCAAGGTTATGGGTTGGTGTCAATTGTCCAACTTTGGCTTAAGTCATTAAGCCAAGTGGAGTCTGTTTTCCAAGTTTTTAAGTCCAAAGTAGTGTTTTTTAAGTTTTCTCATAGTTTTTTTTCAAGTCTGGTAGATTTAAAGAAGTGTCAAGTGCTTATTTGTTCAAGCTTTAGTAAACCTAAGTTGTAGTGCTAATTTAGGTGTCATTTGTGTGTGCAAAATCAACTAGTAGAAGCCTTAGGATTCCTTGTGTTGTGTACAAATTCTGTCACATTTTCTTAGTTTTTCAAAAGGCCAAAATGAGTCCCAATTTCATTCAAGAAAATCAGAAGGTAAATTAGTGTTTTAGGTTCTAAAACTTTGTGCACAAGTTCATTTCATGGTATTATTCATCTGTTTTAACTAAGTTTTTGATTTTGAGCTTATTGGAGAGCTTATTTTTAAGCTAACTTATTCACAAAAACCTTTGTTAAAACTGCCCTGGTGCTAGACACCCTTTTTCAAGCCAACTTTTCTAGCTTATTTAGCCTTAAGCCCTTAGTTCTTTTGGCTTTTCTAGAAAGCCAATAAGCCCCTTTATTAAGCCCTAGCTTTTCAAACCTTAGTTTGGCCCCTAGGTAGCTTATTTTTAAGCTCAAAGTAGGGACTTGACTGTTTTATATTAGCATAGTGTAGGAAATAGCTTATTTTTATTTACAGCTTATTTTGTGCTTTTTAATGGCTGTTTTTGTGTCCTTAGTGGCTTATTAAGTGTGTTAGTGGCCTGAGTTTGCTTGTTAATCACTTTCATTGCTTATTTGTTCCTAAGAGTCAAGAGAAAAAGCCACATTTGCTTTTAAGCCCCATTTAAGCTTTCTGTCAATTTAGCCCGTTTTCAGCTTATGTAATTGTTAGATTTTAACTCATGAGTGCTTATTTAGGTTAGTTAGATAATTCATTCCAGCTTATTTGTTCAAAAGTTAGCTTAGTAGTCCAAAAAGTCAAAAGCCTTAAGCCATTTTTGCCTTAAGCTCAATTTAAGCTTACTGTCTGTTTTAAAAATCCCTTTTCAACTTATTTTTAGCTTTTCTCAAAAAATTGTAGTTATAAAAATTGTTAAGCTCAAGGAGCTTAACAAGTTTGTTTGAAAAAGTTTTTGTGAAAAAAAAAGGGAGATAAGGGGAAACCCGGGTGAGCAAGACTCGAACCCGGGCCTCTACCCTCAATACACGCCTTTTATAACCAAGCTCTTATAAAGTAATTTTAGTAATTTTTTCAGAATTTTTAAAAATAGTTTAGTATTTTTTATAATTTAATTTCGTTATAAGTTTTAAAAATTCATAAAAAATACAAAAAAAATCAAAAAAAATATTCTTCTTTTTTAGAAAATTTTCTTTAGTCATATATTTGTAAGATTTTAGTAATTTTTTCAGAATTTTTAAAAATAGTTTAGTATTTTTTTTTAATTTAATTTCGTTAAAAGTTTTAAAAATTCATAAAAATACAAAAATTATCAAAAAAATATTTTTCTTTTTTAGAAAATTTTCTTTAGTCATATATTACGTAGGAAAAAAATATAAAAGCTTTCGTAGGGTTAATTTTTCAACTTTGATTTTTAATAGAATGGGTCCGGGTCGGTATTTGTCTGTGATCGTTTTGGGTCAAACGACCTCCGTTTTCAGTCTAGTTTTTTTTAAACTTCGTTATATGTCATAGATCTAATTTAGTTTAAATTTGTTTTAGTGTTAAATTTGCAACAATTTAGGTTTTCTGTTACCCTTTGTTCGGGATTCCTGATTTCGTTTTTTAGCTTAATTTAATAATTTTTTGCTTTTCTCAATCGTCTTTTGTTTGTCTTGTTTTGCTTAGCTTTCCACACTCTCAAAATCTTTCTCTCATTCCAAACTCCAATCTTCGACTATATCTATTCTCCCAGTCCAGCCCAGGCCTGTTGGGGTAACGCCCGGGAACATTCTATACTACTTCCCGGTTTTATTGATTTGTGTTTTTAGACTATTCTTACTATATATATTTTATATTTTATCATATATTATATATATAAAGGTGTGGTTTAAAAATTTTAAATCAATTTTTGCGCGCGTCCGGGGAGGTATGTGAATTCCGATTATCGTTGCGTTTGTCAAGTTGTGTTTGATCTGTGTATACTTATCATATAAAAAAAAACAAAATGTACAAAGTTTTCATTTTCTTTTTAGTATAATTATCATTTAAAAACTAAAAAAAAAACCAAAAATATTAAAACATTGGTCTTTACATTATTATAAAATTCACAAATTGGTATAAAATATCAAAATATATTATTCTAACTGAGGTATGACATAATAACTTCCGGTGAACTTTTTGGTTCCCAACTCGAACAAAAGATTTAAAAAAACTTGCCTTCTGTGTCGCTTTGCGAGGTACGGTTCACCTTTTAAAAGATAAACAAACTCTAAGAGGGGTATAAGGCGGGTTGTTCCTAGGAACTACGACCTAAAGGAAAAAGGTTTTTAATAGCTTCGCGCTTTCCTATTCCTCCGCTCCTTTGTGCGTTTTTCTTTTCGAAGAGTTACCGAGAAGCTTGTCGATTATTAGGTCTAAGTTGTCTTTTTCGTTGTCCGTTATTAAATAAATGTGAATTTACTTTTGATAACAAAAACAAAAAAATTTAGTGTAATTTTCCTTTTTAGTGCATGCGACTCGTTACCGTCTCGTAATCTTCATAATCAACAAACCCGGCCCCACCTCCTGTTGTTGAACCTTTTAATCTTGAACAACCACTTAAAAATCCACCTCCTCCCTTAGCTCCGCAATGGATGATCATCGTACTATGGCTCAATTGCTTGACGCACACGCGGTTACGAGGTATGCCATGTTGTTGCGAAATCACCGCGGACAACTTTGAGCTTAAGCACGGTCTGCTTAACCTCGTTCAAAACAAGCAATTCTTCGGACATGACAAAGAAGATCCTCATGCCAATTCCGATATTTTTCAAACAAAGATCACCTTTAGTGAGTTCCCGAACGTCCCGAGTACGTCGGTAAAGCTTATGCTTTTCCCATTTTCCCTCGAGGGGGCAGCCCGGATTTGGCTGAAAAAAGTACCCTCGATCGATTCAAACTTGGATGATCTTGTATCAAAAGTCATCAACAAATTTTTCCTCCTTCTATAACCTCATAATCTTCAGAAATGAAATCACGAGTTTAAACAAAGAATTGATGAGACGTTTTTATGATGTAATGGGTTAGATTTATCGATCTCTTCGGCATGTCCACATCATGGATTTTCAGAATTGCATCAACTCGATACATTCTATAATGCCTTGAAATCTAACGACCAAGATTTGTAATTTCCGCCAAGCGGGGTGATGTGGCACTTCTTGGTAAAATGCCTCGTGATTGCCTAAGAATCATTGAAAAGCAAATCAAAGTTCGAAATTCCACGTAACAAACCGGTTGTTGCCAAAGTGAGTGCGAGCACTTCCACCCCCGGAATCTCTTCCGAAGTTGCTGAGTTAAAAGATATGGTGAAAGCTTTACTTCTTGATAAGAAAAATCAGTCTCCCGTTCCTACTCCCGTAAAAGCGCTTGAGGAAAGTTGTGTTACTTGCGGTGGTGCTCATATCCTACCAAACTTGTCCAGCCACCAAGGCAATGTTTATCGATGATATCTATCCATAGATATGTCTCTCAAGCAGCGCAGCTTACTACAACCATAGGGAAAACACGGTTATCGAGCTCCGATTTTCAAACAAATTCAGACCTACCGGTTTTCATACTCGTTCAAACAATTCCATAATGTGCAAAAAATCCAAGGAAACAATCAGAATCGTTACAACCAAAACCGAGGGAATTTTAATCAAGCTTCAGCTTACCATAACCACCCCGGTTCATCAGGGTCAAATCTATCGACTCAGTTGTTCAAACTCTGCTTATCAAGCTCCGCCTATCATGCCTCAGCCTCCTCAAATTCATGGTGCATCGAGGAAGATTTCTCCAAGCCCTACGTAAAGGTAATGATGCTGTGTTGAGGAACATGCAATCACAAGGTCAAAACATACCAAAATCAATTGACCAATCTCACGGACATGCTTTCCAAATTTGTCACTTCACATACCGCCTTCTACTTCGGAACTCTCCTAGTAAACACGTTACTACTACCGAAAGAGGATTTTAAAGGGTTTACCATCGAAAGTGTGGTAGCTTACAAGGGGACCACGATTCATACTACTTCTTCTCCTAAAGTAGTAGAACGTGAACCCGAGGTCACAAAGGATACGATGCCTCCTACTAATAACGGAAGCACCGAAGACATCCCACCTCCGGTTGTCCCTGTTGTCCATCATGAATCAATCTCTGAGCCCGTAAATGCTCCAGTTAGTGCTTCAATGGCACTAACCAAAGTGCATCGTTTATTTTTGCCTTCAAGAAGAAATGATGAAAGACGTCGTGAGAAAGCTGCGGACAAATTGAGAAATTCTATGAAATCTTTCGAGATTTGAGTTTCGAAATTAGCTTTACGGATGCCTTGATGCTTATGCCAAAATTCGCCTCGACTCTAAAAACCTTAATCGGAAACAAAGAAAAGTTGAGTGAAATGGCTAGAACCCCATTGAATGAGAATTGCTCAGCGGTCCTCCTAAACAAGTTACCTAAAAAACTGAGACCCTGGCCGCTTTCCTCTTCATGTGAATTCGTTGGGATTATACATGCAAGCCTTGGCGGTGCAAGCATAATTAAAACGTATCCTATGGTATACGTGTGTGCCCCCTATAAACTCACATATTTTCAGCCGTATATTTATTTATGATGTGGACATATCCCAACAGATACTTTGTGTGTTATTGCAACAGAAGCTTGTAGCCTAGACCTTTCTCTTACAATCAATCAAGAGCGAACAGCAGCGCCGAATGTATGGAAAGTGAGAATTGTAAACACAACCCCTTGTGTTATTTGGAATGCGAAGATGGATTGTACAGGGTTTCAATCCCACATAGAAATCGACCCTGATGTTATCTTAAAACAAGGACGACTGTCGGGCATCGTTAATGTGGTAAGCAGTTTCTTCCTCAAGTGAGTTTTTGTTTGATTAGGCTGGACTAATCAGTTTACTTTTAAAATGGCTCCCTGTGCTTATCGGTTCATGTGATGAGGACTTGTATTTGTTTTTAATCTACTAAGTGACAATAAAAAAAAGTACTTGATTGGTTTTCATTATATGATATTCACTTTTTGTTGGAATTTATGTATTATGAACTATGCATAAAATGCTTGGCTAATATATAGATCGGGAAGGATCATAAAAATCAAACGTTTAACTAGTTTGTTATATCATGCATGCTTGATTTTTGATGGAATAAATTTTCTAAATGCCTTCATGTATGTTGGAAAGGTGTGCCATTACAAGGGTCACTCAATGATCGAACGAAAATACACGTTAGAACTATTTTGTGAAACAAAATATAGAACGGAATTTTATGAAACAAAAATCATTGATAAAGCTTATAATAGCTTTTAAAAATTTGCATGTCATACAATATCATCGATTTATCATTACAGTTTACAATAAATATTATAGATCTAACAGTAAGATGTATATTAGCATGGAGATGAATATTTGACATCGAGTATTAAACTGGATTGCAAGCTTCACCAAATAATCAGATAAAGTGGCTCGTTACATATAAAGTTGAAGCCCCAAACACATGAGCACAAGGCACAAGCAATGGTCAAGATACATTTAGATAAACAATGATAAGAGATACATTCGCTACCAGACTGGTGCATGTTAAAAACGAAACCATTAAAATTCAGAGTTATAAGCAATTGAATTTTCCTAGTTGTATAAAAACATAAAAGCACCCCTTCATGCCCTTTTATCCATGCTTACTCCTCATTACTTTGCCTTGGTCTGAAAATTCGCTTGCTGCTTCCACACATGTTTAATTACAACGCTACCATACCAGTCTGGTATCCCAAAAAAAATCTATCGACAAAAGTTTCTACTTCGCCTAGCTCTTTGTGCATGTGTGTGTTCGAGATGCAAATAATACAAACTAACACAAATGACCATCACACAGCCTTATGTCTGGTTTTTTGCTGGTTAGGTCCTTCTAACATTTACATTAGTACTTACAGAGTACATAATAGCACATCAGAAAGCTAGACAAACATTTTCCTATACTTATTCTATAGCAAAATCCAAATATCACAAAAAACATTAGTATAAATCTTTTGCTTTGCTTCTTCCTCATGGCCAGAAGTAACAAAATAAAAAAGCTAAACTATAATTCGAGTAAGGTTGTGAACACAAATTGTTGTTCCCCTTTAACTAGATTAATTTAAGGGTTTTTGACTTTTAATAGCCACGTACTTTCTCAAATTGTTACACCATATTGTAAGTTCTGTACTAAATTTATTGCCATTTATACCGAACTTTAATTTATCGTGTCAATATGGTACCGTAAACTGAATTTTCCACCTGTTTAAAAGCTTACGATTACGTGCTCCTAACACTTTCACTAAATCTTCTCAAATGTACCCATATGGTACGTGTACTAAATTTAGAATTTTTTTGCAAATACTTTTAAAAATATTTAGCCTAGCCTATGTTTACACACAAAGTTTTTCAACGTTTAAATTCTTATTAGACATTGATGCGTATTTTATTTTAAAATATATTTTTACCAAGTTTTAAATTTATAAAACTCGATCTACCTAACCACGCACTAACGGGCAGAGAACCCGATCGTGGGTAGTATAGAATGGTAAATCCGAGGTCGTCCCAAGAGCTAAGTTATAATTAGTTTTAATTTGAGATGTCACGTTTAGAAAATGGTTTTTGATTTGAATTAAAATAAATAACAATAAAATAAATACTGAAAAAGTTAAAAGGGGATAGAGATTTCACGGGTGAAAACCTTGCTAACCTCGTTACTTCATTACTATTGTTATGAATACATTTTCCTGTGCAATGTTAAACTATGGTTTCATTAGCGGTTTCTAAGGTCGATAGACTTGGATATGCATATATAGTCTATCCTATACTCCCTGCGATTCATAATCAGTCTCGAATCACTGGAGGGTAGTTATCAGGTTGCAGTTGATTAATCCCTCTATTCCCAAAACTTATCTATTAACCTGTATAATAAATTATTAAACCCCATCTGAAAGAGGTCATGTGCTTTTAAGTATATTGAGTGATAAGTGCGGTGACCGGTTAGTTCCTACACCAGGTAAGGAGTTAGTGATTCTCCCTAGTAACCATTGGATCCCATATCGACTAATAATTTATCTATAGCAAGCTAGGTCCAAACCACCGTACTACCAAACACAGGTTACACGATAGTCAAGGAATATCTAATGAAACCATAATTTAACAGGAAACAATATAAACAAAAGTACTTTACATTACTAGCGCCAGCCTTTAAGTGCTTAGCCGCTCATGGTAACGGAAACACAGTAAAGTGGATAGAAGAAATCATATATTGAAACTAATAAATTAGTAAGTATTCGTATTTGTGAACGATAAATAAAAAAAGTAAGTAATGTGTGATACCCTTGGACTCTAGGTGGAATTCTTCAAAGGTTGGAAGCCTTTGTCGCCTCTCCAATTGGCTGTGGAGGAAGTGATGTCGAAATAGCTTGAATGAGGCCTCTATTTATAGTTGTCAAACCTGTTACGGCGCAACCAATAAAGGTGTTACGCCGTAACTATCATACACGGCATTCTATAATTAAGCAGCTGTTACGACGTAACCAGATATGGTGTTACGCCGTAACCTTCAAATAATATCCATAAGTACGTGATCTTCATTCCATATTTGTAGATCTTCTTGGTTACGACGTAACTGGATAAGGTGTTACGCCGTAACTATAACTTTGACAAGATTTCCTTCCAAATATATGGTTACGGCGTAACTAGATATGGTGTTACGCCGTAAAGTCTTCTTTGATCTTCGTACTTGCTTAATTTATGTTACGGTGTAACCATTTTTGGTGTTACGCCGTATCAGTCTTCAGAATTTACACTTTAAGTCCCTTTCCCTTGTTTCTTGTCATTTCCTGCTATTCACTGAAAAACTACAAATGTAGAAAATATACATTTCGTAGTGTTAGGAAACATTTGTAGGTAATATAGAGGGTTTTTTACCACATAAAGTTATTATATATTTAACTGTTAAATATATCCCCCCACTAGACTTCTGATTGCCTTACAAGTAGATAACCTGTTAAAACATTCATAAAAAGATTCTCGAAGAATAAACTTCAGGAAATGATTTATAAAAACTCTTATGCGTGAAAACATCAGCCCGAAACTCCTCACGAAAAGGGGCTAAAAAGTCACTCAGCTCTCCACTAGTTAAGTGTTTTATTTTCGAGGTGATCGTCATTGCTCAGTCTTAGCTGTATTTTATTATAAGCTTAGAAAGTACACAAATCTGCACCAGTTAGAATTAGGGTCTAAATAACTCTCAAAGGCAACAAGAGCAATATAGTTTTAAAGGGTGATTAAAGGGTTAGGATAGACATGGGATACACATTTAATGGTTGTTCATTACAATAACCACATAAATACATAGTCTATATAGCTAAGGTTGTCATAACTGCTACTGTCATCCATAGGTTCCAGAGTCAAAGTCTGAAAATCGATCTTCAAATAATAGGCTATAAGCTCCATTTTCATGAGTTTTGGAGATGACTTGGTATAACAATGGGTTGCTAGCTTCATTTTACAGAGATGTCTTGGTGCAATAATAGGCTACTAGCTCTATTTTTTTATTTTTTTTTATTTTGCACCATCTTTACATTTTTAGCACATGGGTGGCTTTTTGTTGCACCCTTTTTTCTTTACTTTCTTCATGATAAATATGCAAATGTTCAAGAGTTTATTTCTTTATATTTTTGCGCCCTGCGACATTCGATATTATACGCACATCCCCCCACTTGAGATAAACAATGTCGAAAGTGATGATACAAGGGGGTCTTTATAGATAATAACTGATTGGTCTTCCATGAAAGCATATAATTTTCGTTCCCATTCCTCGAACCATGACTTATGTAAGCCCAGAGATTTCAACATAAAGAAAAATTAAGACTACATGGTAGGCATATGGGTGAAAATGGTGTAACGAAACATATAGAGTAGGGTGAAAACATAGATTGGTTTAACAAGGGTGATCTAGGGGTATCTTGCCACGGATTTTAGTGAAACAAAGGTTATACGGGAGGTCGACAAGTCAGTGTACACAAGGTCGATAAACGACACATATAGGCCTATTGGGTGATTGCCTAAGTGTTGCCTTTTGATCTATTATTCCTGCTAATTAATTAGGTCTCGAAATGATGTACAGGCCAAGTTCTAAAGTCTACAATACTACTGGCACACTCAATATTTTGGTGGATTTTTGAGTAATATGATGGAAATGGAATAGTAGGCTTAAATCTCACCAAATAGTAATAAAGGGTAATGTAGATTCGGCAAAGATTAATTCTAGTTATTTAAGAAAATTTTGTCAAATTTTTTTTTAAAATTAGCATAATTTTCAAAGAAAACTAGAAAATCAAAGGCAAAATATACGTCAAGTATTAATTCTACTCCCATCCCCCCACTTGATTTGTACAATGTCTTTATTGTACATTAAGGAAATGAAATAAATAAGAAAAGAGTGGAATTAAGACAAGAAACTCTCTGAGCATTGCTTCAAGATTTAAATTTAGGCGAAAATCTATCAGATTATCTCCGTCTTCCTGCAAGCTCTTTATCCCCTGTGATTACAGAAACAAACCAAAGCATAAAACCGTTCTACAAGAATTATGAAGTGTACAGGAAATACAAACCTAACTCACTTTCGTAGGAATCACGGTTGCATTTAGCATATGCAACAAGCCTTTTAAACCACTTGGTGGCCCAAGTGGACGAGTTTAGTCTTGTGAGGGCTTCCAGAGAACATACCCACAAAGTCCATTTACGTATACAAGGTTTAGACATGTTTAAAAATTAAATTTTTAGAATTTCAGAAGGAGGTTACGGCGTAACTCTAGTGGTTACGTCGTAATCAAATGGTATGAAATTTTTTAAGTTTTTAAAGAGTTACGGCGTAACCGTGAAATGGGTTACGTTGTAACTATAATGGTTACAGCATAAACTAAAGTTGTTACACTATAACTGCTGCAGATTCAGCAAAGTTACCACATGATTATGAGTCGAGTCGTTCTCGATAAATGCCTCCTAGCTCCTGGATCT
>BQNB010196869.1:0-11257 GCA_026074375.1 Tanacetum coccineum | reverse complement strand
TTTGATTACATTAGGTTGTAGATAATCCTTTTGTGAACACTTGGCAATTTGGATCACCTTTAGAAAGTAAATATTGAGTGAGAGATGATTGTGCAAATCAAGAACCGATTATTAGCTGCTCGTAGTAGACAGAAAAGTTATGCGGGTGTGAGACGTAAACCTTTGGAGTTCAAAGTGGGTGACAAAGTTATGCTGAAAGTATCACCGTGGAAAGGTGTTGTTCGATTTGGGAAACGTGGGAAATTAAGTCCCCGTTATATTGGACCATTCAAGATTTTATCAAGAGTAGGTCCGGTGGCATATAAACTGGAATTACCCCGAGAGCTTCAAGGAATACACAATACATTCCATGTGTCGAATTTAAAGAAATGTTTATCAGATGAAGATCTTATCATTCCACTCGACGAAGTAAGGATCGACGAGAAGTTGCATTTCATCGAAGAACCCATTGAAATCATGGATAGAGAAGTGAAACAACTTAAGCAAAGTCGGATTCCTATAGTTAAAGTTTGATGGAACTCGAGTCGTGGACCGGAATATACTTGGGAACGGGAGGATCAGATGTGGAAGAAATATCCTCATCTCTTTGACTTTAATAAGAAGCGAGCAACAAGATGAATTGATCTTCAGGGACGAAGATCCTTTTTAGGGGGAAATGCTGTGACAATCCGTCAATTTCAGGTCGTTATTTTATTCTCGAGTATTAAATATATTTTTCAATTTTATGTTGAGATATGAACTCACGACTAACCGGGAAAATTAGGGCTTGCATTTGTAATTTACGTAACGTTTACGAAGAACCAGAAAATGCTACATTAAGCATTGACGTTTATATTTTCAAAATGCCATAGATATAATTTTGTTGCATTCGTTTTTATTTTTCGTGTCTCGTACTATTTTTACGTTTTACGAAAAACGACTACAAATCGTACCTTTTTAAATATCGGACTTTGATAATACCCGTATTTACAAATTATGGGGCAAGTTATACAACTCACCCCACTTAAATCAAACCCCATTGGGGCGGATCAACCAAGGGACTAGGTGTCCCCTTGGTGTTGATTCTTGCTTCATGCTTAAACACTTGGCACTTTGGTCTAAAGCCTATATAAGGCCTATTTTGACCATCAAACACACACACACAACTCATATTATACACTCAAAAATCTGATTTGCTCTCTCCCCCTCTCCATATTGACGCCACACACACACCAAAAACACCAATCCATAAAAATTTTGAAGATCAAATAATAAGCACACTAGTGAACATGAATACCTAGTGTAATCCTTGCATTTTGGTGGTGATTTAAAGGAGTATTCAAGAAGGTTATACACAAGTTGGGGATGAGATTATACAAGTTTTTATAAAGTCTATTGGGTAAAGAAAATGATGGTCAAAAATTATTTTGGGTGAAGGTCAAGCTTGAAGTTGAAGTCTTGTATATTTCTTTTGATCATTAGATCATCATCATCATTTTTATTGTGGTAAAACTTTATAAGTTTTGTTATCATTTTATTTTGATTTCCAATTGTATATGTACATGCATGATATATGATGATCAAGGATTAAAATGGGCTTTGTGTGTATGAATCTAGGTTAATCATAGCTAAAATAGCCATTTAAACAAGCCAAATGATCATAAAATTTATAGGCTGTAATGAACAGTAGGTTTTATAAATTTCTACAGGTTTGAGGTTGGATTTGAGTACATTAAGTTGTAGATAATCCTTTTGTGAACACTTGGCAAATTGGATGATTTCTAGAAAGTGAATATTGAGTGAGATATGATCAAAACACCAAAAAGGGTGATATGGTCAAAATACGAAAATGGGTCAATTCTGGACATGTGTTTAAAATACGAGTTAAACTCTAAATTTTTCCATAAAATAATAGATCTTTTTGAATGGGTCAGTAGTAAACATCATAAGGAAACCATAGCCTTTGACCTCACCTTCATTGCTATCTTGGTTGGATTTATGGCCATTTTGTACAAGGGTAAAATTTTTGCAAACTCTCTGTTTTGGAAACCAGGGTAAAATGGTTCTATTTCACATAGTTAGAATCTTTAAATTTGAGATTGCATTTCTGGAAACTAGACTCAAATAGCTTTCCAGGGGTGAAAGCCTCATCTATATAACATTTTTGAGCTAGGAGATATGAGTCCATGAAGTCAAGCTAAATTCAGGACATAGTTTTTCGGCTATTTTAATATTGAAAACGTATAGTCACGGGATAAATTGAAAGTTAGAAGCCGAACTGGTGAAGTTCATTTGACTATAGACAAGGTCACATGTCATTTTTGGGATAGCTAAAGGACTTGGGTAAGTTCTAGTGAAATGTCATACTTATCTCGGAAACACATCTCATGATCACCTGTTAGTTTTCTACGTATTGTTACTTCCTACGTACTAAGTCGCGTCACGTCTTTTAGGAGGTGCTTAGGAGTTACTTCCCCGCTCGCTCAAGACTCATATTATTTTGATTACTTCGTTCTCTATGGTAAGTTCAAGCCTCGCATTTTATTTAAATTGTTTTATAAACCGCGAGGAGGATTACATGCTTAGTTTTTAAATATAGAACACATAGGACCCGATGTATGCTAGTAGCCTTGATTATTATTAAGTTTTTTTTTTTTTTTTTTTTTTTTTTTTTTTTTTTAGCTTAGCTCGCTAAATAAAAAGTCCAGCGGAAATATCATGAATTGTTTAATTGCGGGAATAAGCGCATACGCTTTTACATGAAATAGTACTTATTTTGAGATTACACCTTCGATCCGTGAGACTAGCTATCGTCTTGTGTTGGAATATAACACACGATCAGTGTATAGAGAATAAGATACACTCATTAGCAGAGGGTGTATAGTGGGCTTATTATACAATACAACTGATTATATGGTAAGGTTGCGATGTCATGAGGCTTTTAAACAAATTTTTAAATCCCCTATAACGTTGTCTGGATCCACATGTTATATCAGATTAATTTTGAAAATGATACTTGTGTTCGAAAATTTTTATTGTTTATATATATATATAAACTCTATGAATTCACTCAACATTATTGTTGACGTTTTAGCATGTTTTATCTCAGGTACTTAAAGGTAATTCGGATTGATGGAGATATGGAGCCCTGGCTAAATAATTTTCATTCGAAAAATGTTTTGTAAAAACATTGTATGATGTTGTAAAAATTATTTTGGGGACCGTGATGTAAACTTTTTATTATTCGAATGAACGAAGTTTTCTTAAAATATCTCTTTTTGAGTCGTTTTCTATGATTTGAGTTATTGTGCAATGACGTAACACCATTTGACCCTTCCGCTGACATGACGCTAAAATGAGGGTGTTAAAGTGATGATCTTGATTCTTTCACATATTTTGAAATAGATTTCCCAGCTATCGTCTACAATGATGCATATGCATCAAGTCAGAATGTATCTTCCGAACCAACTGTAAGCATTTACAATGCAATTAAAGCTGACATTGATTTTAGCATATCATTTTCTGATTTCGAGGACGAAGATTATACTGTTATATGCAATAAGGATTTGTTTTCTTATTAAATAATTCATGTTAATGATTTAAAAATGGAACTGATAGACGAACATATTGAAGTCAATACTGAATCATGTTCGAAAAACATTAACATTAAACCAGTGGAAAAAGTTATTTGTATAAACAAGGATATCATTCCCGTTGAGTTTAATGAAAACTTAGAGACAAATAACGTCGATAAACGCAAACCACCAAAAACTAATAATCCAATTCTAATTGTCAATTTAGTAAGTCGAATAAGTTTTCGAAAAGGGAAGCCATTGATTCATAATTAAAAATCTATATGTGTCGTTTCGCATTTCCTTCGACCCCAACCGGTTTTATAAGGATGGTGTTTACACGAGGAAATTGCGAAGGCCAAGGTAAGTTTTTCTTTACTTTGTTAAATTTAGGAAAAATTGGTCTCCAAGAACGGATACGGCGTATTAGGTAAACACATATACACCGTATCCACTATTTTTAACCAGAGTTGACTAAGTCAACAAATTTACCCAATACGGCGTATTGGACAAATCTCGATACGGCGTATCGAGTTTGGGTATAAAAACCCAATTGATACGCCGGATCAGTTTTTCACACATACTTTTTACACTCTCACCGAATTTAAGCGCGCTCATAAAAAGTCTTGGAGATCAATTTCTAGTTTTATTTTTTCTCAGTCCTAAATCACGAGGTAGTGAATTCAAATCCTTTCCTTTTTCTTTCTTTTTCTTTCGATTAAGATTTTAGGGTTAGGGTTTAGATTTTGATTTAGGTATATTATGTTTTGTCGTTAAACCTTTATATATATATTCCCTTAGTAGATGGTTGAATGGATTTTGATGTCTGGGGTTGATGATCAAATGGGTAAAATAAGGATACTCATTTTGTTTTTAACTGCAGACTCGATACGGCATATCCAGTAGAAATGGATATGACGTATCAAGCATTTTTACCTAAAATTCTAACCCAATACGACGTATCCATTCATTTGGATACGGCGTATTGACCTTTTTGAAAACTCTACCCTTTGATACCCTATACGGCGTATTGATTTCCCCTATACGCCGTATCTAGTTGAGCGTATTGAACTAATACACCGTATTCTCTATACGCCGTATTGAGTTTCCTCTATACGGCATATCGACCCTAAAACTCCCAGTACTCCATGTTGGATACCTTATGGATACGGTGTACCCATCTCTGATCTATACTGCGTATTCGCTTCCCATTACACGTATTTGTCCCTAGATCATATAGGATAAAATTCTTCTATTGTAACCGATTCCATTTAATTTTAGAGATATGGCTCTTCCACTTAGAGATCAGAGACATCAGTACCTTAGGTTTGAGGGTTTAGAGTACACTGATGCAGATATTGCAGATTTTAAGGAGAGGTTGGGAAGATATATGGTAGAGGGGTACATCGGGTGCAGGTTTTTAATTTTGGGGGATTGATTGATCTGATTGCCAAGGGGTTGAGTGATAGGATGCTTATGGAGCACAGGGATGCTCAGGGTAAGAGTATATATACAAGCTATTGCTTGAAGGCTACTTTTTAAGGTTAGAGGCTCTGGTACATGAGATTTTTTTGGAGTTCTTAGTTACATTTAGATTTAGAGAGGTTCCGTAACTTGATCTTGACACGATTGGTAGGTACTACAATTTTAGTTTTGGTGAGGGCTAAGAGCCATATGAGCTGATAGAGGTTTATTTGGCCTATGGGTTTTACACCCTTACAGAGGAGATAGAGTCGCTTTTTGGTACATATTAGGGTCGAGAGTGCTAGGCAGTATCTACGACAAGGGTGATTTGAGTGCTTAGAAAAGAGAGATCTTATTCTGAGTCGAGTGGGTTTTACTTGGTACACCCTTATGTCTTAACACTTTGTTAGGAGATCCGAGCTTTGTTTGTTGCTTATAGGTTTTGGTATTGCGATTTACATCATTACTAGGAGGAAGAATCAGGCACCTGAGAAGGTACTATGACTGATGATATTTTAACTTAGGGGCATGGATGTTGGGTCGATCAACGTCCATTATCTTTTGGCTCAATATTTAAGGAGATTTGCTTCAAGGAGGAAGCGTGGGGCGATGATATCTAGGTGAGAGTTTGTTGCTCGTCTGGCTGAGCATTTTGGACGTCTTACTAAGGAGAGACTTCAGGGATTGATGGTGATAGTCTGAGACCTCCCTGTGATTGATATGGCCAAGCTGGTACGGCTACAGATTTGTGACGAGCTTAATGATACTTGGGCTTGGGTAGCCCTAGGACCAGAGAGGCAGTCTGATGCCTGTGGCTGGTGCTAGAGGTAGTAAGGGTGCTCCAATGTTGACGAGGGTGCTCAGTGTCCTAACACCCTGTATAGGCACCTCAGCAACCTTTACAGCTGCCCTGACTAGGACCATGACACAAAGGATGACCAGATTAGAGGAGGAGGTGCATGGGATGAGAGAGGCATTGGGCGAGCTGAGAGAGGTATTGGATAGTATGGCCCGTGATTTCTATCGATTCACTACATGGACGATTACTAGTCTCTCTCTGATGATGGATAGGAGCAGGTTCAGGTACACGATCTATTCTGATTATTGGATTCTGTACCAGAGACGCACCAGGCATAGGACTGATTACGCCAGCACCTCGGCACCACATCAGCTAGATCCCTGATCTCCCTCGCCTTTACTTTTGTTTCTATCTTGTGTACATTTATATTATTCATATCGTGATGTATTTAAACTTAAAACATGTTATCTTTTGATATTATGATATGAATTATCTTCCCAAATGGATGCCATTCATTTTTATAATTAAGAATTTGTATGTGCCATTTGGCATGCCATTCAACCCTAAGTTGTTTTATAAGGATGAGATTAAATTAGGGCAAGTCTAACTTAAAGACTTTTCTGTAAACAAAAGTGTTTGCCGGGAGACAACCCGAAATGTATTTTCAATTTTCTTATCGCGTCTGTCTTCCCAAACTGCCTATACGGCATATCCAAACCCCATGGATACGACGTATTGACTGCCTTGACGTTATCCAGTCTTTATGTTTTTGCGCTTTAAACTTTTTTGTCAGTTCGGTCTATACGGCGTATTCATTAAATGAATACAGCATATTAGATGACTGACTAGTCAATACAGGTTCCAATACGGCTTATCCTGGGGTATGGATACAGTGTATCGACTTCCTGTATAGTTTTTAGGTTTTTATTTCGAGTCTAACCAACGAATACACGGAGATAGAATTGCATTTGTTTTCTGAGAATTTATACAAGACCTTACTTAACGAAAATGACAAATTTGGTGGAGTATTTATAAATCTGGAAATCTCAAAATGTTAGAGTCTTGAAATCTCAAGACGGCTGTTCAACACATTCTTGCTCATAAACTTAACTTGGAGAATTTATCGAGCAAAATATCATGGGAGTTTCACGTTCTAATTCTTTTAATTTCCTGTTTTTAATGTTTTATCTATACAACGAGGATGTTGTATTATTTAAGTGGGGGATGGGAATTAGAACGACACTTGTCCAATTTTTCACATTAAAATGCTTAAATTATGCTTAAATTAAAAAAAATCAAGCATACTTTTGTGAAATTACTAGTTACATAACCTGCACACATAACCCTTATTAGATATTGTGAGGATTCAGCCTTATCCGTTTCCAAATATTTACCCAAATCCCACAAAAATATGAGTGTGCCGATGATGTTGTTGACTTTAAAACTTGGCTTGGTATATCTATTCAAAACCACAATAATGAGTATTATGGATTTAGATGGAGTAACTTGTTTAAATTGATAAATTTCTATGATTACACTCAAAAATCCTTTATATGTTGTTTTATTAACTGCCTACACTGGTTAGTTAACCCTCGTATAAACCCTTTGTTTACTCTCATTTTAATTGTAAGATACCCCTAGAAAAACCTATAGAGCCAATCCTTTAGGATAACACCAACTATTTGTTTCGTTACACCTTAACACCTTAGCCTACCCTGTTAGATTAAGTCCATTTATCAGTTGCTAGTTGCTTAAAATTGTAACGTATGTATTTCCTGTGTCTTGTGTCATTTTCTATCTCTAGTATGATTGGGAAAATTTGCACATTACAATGGGAATGTAAAAAGTAGTCAAAACTCATGTATTTTTACTACCATCACAATCATTGGTACGTCTGAAGAATGAAGAATCATGGAAGAAATTATCCGAAGTTATTATGATCGTGAAGATAGTGAAATTACACCGAGATTCGTAGTATAGTATTGTTTCGTGAATTTTATTTAACAATAATTTATTTCCCTTTCCTAATGATTAACCTTAGGTTTTACTCGAATGAGGATGTAATCGAGTCATGCATGTCTATTTTGTCGTTACGGCCATGTATGTGTAATTCAGTTGCCTTGTTGGTTTATTACTTTTGGTGAAAGTTAGAAGATCTATACCATACATCATTCTTCATCCTAACCTTTGGTTAAACTCGAATAAGGATGTGATCGAATCACGTATGTCTATTTCGTCGTTACGGCCATGTATATGTGATTCAGTTGCTTTGTTTGTGTGGTACTTTTGGTGAAAGATTGTTAGAATGATCAACCCTAAACCTTTAAAATAAAACCCAATTTACCTTTATAAACTTGTTACTCCTTAGCTCTAGTGGTGGAGATGTGTATCCTTGCCAAGCTTATGATAGAATACTCGTCATGACCAAGCAATTAAGCGAATTAGTTACATGTTACCACATAGATTAGTTGAGTGATTCACGTGTTTTCATCTTCCTATTTGGTGAGGTATTTGGTTGTGTACTTGTAATTGATCAAATAAATGCTTAACAGAAAAATTCTTAGGGATACATTTTCATTAACTTCTAAAGGCTACTTGAGGACAAGTAGGATTCAAGTGGAGGGATATTTGATGACATCAAATAACGTCACTTTTATAGCATCATTTATCCCATGTAAATATCCCATTTTGTATAATTATTGCAAGAATTGTTACTTAATCGTTTATATTTGAGATTTGTAGAAATTATGGAGTACTTTGTGAAGATTAGCTAAAAGGCATGCATTTTGGAGCTTAAATGAAGAGTTTGAGAAAGTCTACTGATCTGACAGCAAATACGCCGTATTATTCTAGACCTATACGACGTATCCAAGACTTTGATGAATTAAAAGACCATTGCATGACTTTAAAGAATACGCCGTATCCACATCAATGATACGCCGTATATAATACTTTGGTCAATGAAGAAGAACTAACTGGTTTTACATCAATATGCCGTATTCATCAAGAAGATACGGCGTATCCATGCCTGCTCTTTACAAGAAACCACGAAGATCAAAAACCTATACGCCGTATCCAGAAGCCTCTATACACCGTATCCAAGGTTTATTATACACGAAGATTCTAAAAGATATTAAACGTGGTCCTTACTCCAAGAAATCCCCAATACGCCATATCCCACATCGCCTAATACGGCATATCGACCTGTTTCCAGACTCTATACTACCAAGTCGACCAAGAGGCGAATAAAGGAGCATAGAAGGTCAAAAAAGAGCCTCAAGATCATAGGAAAACTCTTGTAATCTTCGCGCAACCAAATACGCGTTCGGTTAAGGTTTCTTTTCTTTAAGCGTTCATATATGAAACTGTGTGTATTTTACAATGACTATCAGCTGATACCTTTAGGTATCAGCCATGTTTATGAAGGTTTAATGTTTGGTTTGTTTATATCGGTTTCTTAATTTATCGTTGATTGTTGATTATGTTTATCAATTTATACATGTTAACGTGCTTAAGTATGCGACCTATCATTCAACTAGGTCTACTCCTACATATTTAATACGCTGCAACTTCGGTGTTGTTTGGGCGTAGGCTAAGAGTCTGGGATAGCTCTCCATATTGCAACTTATATATATAGAATCATAGGATCACAAATATTAACCTATCTTTACTAATGGTTTAGTGAGCTTAGTTAGACTAGCAGGTGACCTTAGGATCAACGAGTACGTTCTTGTTCCATCGATAAGGACTCGGACAGTGGACTACTAGTATATAAAGAGCCGTTAAGCAGTAAGTGGGTAAAGTCTCAATGAGCCAGGGTTTAGTAAGAACATCATTACTAATATCCTAAGATAGATTATAATCAACAAAAAGGATGTTTTATGCGGATGCATCTAATTGTGACAGGATTCAACGTGTCTAGGTTTTAGGAAGAAGTACCGCCTAAATCTAAGAATGATATGCCGCCTCGAGATAAGCACTCATTGCACTAAATAAACAAACCTGCGTTTTATTGGATTATTCATGGTTGATATGTTTCCCTTACATTAGTGTTTGACCGCTCCTCTATCGTTTGTTCATCTTCTTGTGTGTGTTTATTGCTTTACTTGTCATCAAAACCCTAGGTTAGATAACCCAAACCGTGCCAGTCTCTCAGGCTGAAACCCCCCTTTTAGGTTTAACATAAATAACTAAAATACTGATAGAATTAAAAATTAACGCTCTCGCTCTTAGTGATCGACATCCTACTTACCACGAAACTACTACTGACCGGGTACACTACCCATTAACGTGTTGTTTTAGGTTAAGTCGGAAAAATGTAAATAGTTAAACTTGATTATGTAATTATAACCTACAACGACAAAACATCAGGCATCAACCCATCCAGGATGCTGTAGTGCTTCAGAGACCCTTTTAAGTTCTTCTTCAGAAAGAAAGTCTACAAAGAGATATTCATGAGCTGAAGCTGTAATAAGTTCTTTGGCCATGGCTCTAGTGATCATTCCAGCTCCTGGATTACCAATGATATTGACCAGCTGAATATGTTTGTCCTGAGACTATCTGTCTTTAGGAGCTGGAGTGACCATGGATGGAATGGATAAGGAGGGATTTGGAATTTTGTTCTGTACTGAAGTATCCTCTTCATTTAGAGAGGATGAGTGTTCAGGGATCTGAATGTCTTTAGTGTTTGGTAGATTATCATTGATTTGTTCATCATTGGTGTGATTTGAATGTTCAGATTGACTATCATTTAAGATTTCATCATTCTGGACCGATTGATCATTTTGATTATTACGATCATTTTGATCAGTTTGACCATTTTGGTTAGATGAAACTTCAGTTTCAAGAACAACTGGTTCAGGACATTCATAGGGTTCTATGAAGGATACATCATTACTATTTGTTTGATACCTTTGAGAAGGCTCATAAGGATGAAGATATTCATCAGATAGATATCTTTCATTTTCAGCAATGTTGATGTTGTCAACTGAAGGTTTTAAGAATTTGATAGCATCAGGGCTTTCATCAAATGTGATGTGATAGGTTTCTTCAGTTTGCTGTCTTCTTGTGTTGAAGACTCTGAAGGCCTTAGAAACTAGTGAGTATCCAAGAAGATAACCATCATCAGCTTTTTCATCAAACTTTCCTAGGATCTTTTTAATTATGGATGTAAACTGGACATCCAAAGACATGAAGAAAGTTAATGTTTGGTATTCTCTTACAAAAAATTTCATAAGGAGTTTTGAGATGTGTTTTCACAATAGTGGATCTATTTTGAGTGTATCATACAGTGGCTACAACTTTAGTCCAATATTGTTTTGAGAAGAAAAATCCTGAAAGCATTGTTCTTGCAACTTCTATGAGGGTTCTATTTTTTCCTTTCAACAACACCATTTTGTTCAGGTGTGTAGGGAGAGGAAAAGTTTTAGGAAATCCCTTTTTC
>BQNB010196868.1:0-11257 GCA_026074375.1 Tanacetum coccineum | reverse complement strand
GATCAACCCATAGCAACATTTAAGGGGAGGCTTAGTTGTATAGTTAGTTAATACTGGTAGTTATGTCTTTTTAATACTGGTAGTTAAGTAGATTTAATTCTGGTAGTTATGTCCTTTTAATACTGGTAGTTAAGTAGATTTAATTCTGGTAGTTAATACTGGTAGTTATGTCCTTTTAATACTGGTAGTTAAGTAGAGTTAATTCGGGTAGTTAGTGTTTATTAATTCTGTCTATACAATTTCTTGCTGCATGTTTTTCTTTGTTTTAGACTTATCTTTGCAGGCATAGCATGGATGTGTAGATGAAAGGCAAGAGTTATAAGGTTTTTGTTTTTGTAAATTCTTAATACATACTTAATTCTGGTTGAAAAAGAATTAATTCGGGTTATCTCTTAATTAATTCTGGTTGACCAAAATTAAGTCTGATAGTGTAAAGGTTAATACTGGTAGGTTATTGTTAATGCTGGTTGCGGGAAATTTGATTTTTTTTCTCTTTTATCACTGTTTAAATGTTACCGTTAGAGATTTTTACGGCGCAATAGTCGTACAACAGAGAAGCTATATATAGATAAAGTTTGATTTCTCTTTCATACTTTTCTTTTTATTGCTATCTTCTTTTTGCAAAGTAAAAATTTCCTTTCTAACGAAAATAGTCAAGAGTTCTGTTACCAGCATCTACTAAGATTGTCCAATGGCTCAATTAAAGTATTGTGACAAACACAATCAAGTGGGGTTTTTGCGCAAACCTGACGAGAGTATTGCTGAGATAGTGGATTTTCTTTGAGGTTCAAACCTCACGTATGCTTTAACTGCTAATCCAACTATCTATGATTCTCTTGTAAAACAATTTTGGCAGAGTGCTATCACCAATACTAAAACTGATGGGTCTCTAGAAATTAGTGCAACCATTGATACCATAAGGTACACAATCTTTGAGGCATCAATTAGGGATTCACTTCAATTAGACGACGCCACAGGAATTACAATGTTGCCAAATGAGGAACTTTTTGAGGGTATAGGGCAAATAGGGTATCCCACTGATGGAACTTTTACTTTTTGGAAAAGTTTCTTCACACCCCAATGGCGATTTTTAGTCCACCATATTTTACACTGTATAAGCTCTAAAAGTGGTGGATGGGATTAATTCGGTAGCAATATTGCTACTACTTTGATCTGTCTATCCACTGGTAGAGTTTATAATTTTTCTAAGCTTATTTTTGATGGTATGGTGGCAAATTTGAAGAGCAAGACAAAGTTTTTGATGTATCCCCGTTTTCTGCAAATGATTTTGAATATTCAAACAGAAAACAAAAACCTTTATCTAGCTGTGAGCCTGACCAAAAAGATCTTCGGGAATATGAAAAAGGGTTTTCGAGGGGCACCAAGACCTTTATTGCCTTCTATGTTACTTGTTGCTACTAACCCTAATGCAGGACAAGAATATGCTGCTGTGGCTCAATCCCAACCCTCCTCATCAACACCTCAAGCACCAACACCACCATTTATCCCTACACCAACACCACCACCTATTCCTACACCTACACCACCACCTATCCCTACACCTACATCAACACCACCAATACTTAAGACTGAACCTACACCAGATGTGCACATCTATGAGGAGCAATCTCCTGTCCACCATCACTTCTCACCCTCACAAGAATAGGCTCTAAGTTAAATGCCTGTGGATGATCTACTTCATGAAGTTCCTATGTTGATATCAAGAATTGACAGCCTAGAAATAGATCTCAAATAAACCAAGCTGACCATGGGAAATGCTATAGTGAAGTTAGTCAAGAAGGTGAAGAAGTTGGAAGGATTTTTGAAGAGGAGGAATTTGGTCTTGATAGATTCAGAGGAAGAAGAACCTGAGGCTCAAGGGAGGAAAAGTCAAGATGATCCTCTAGATTCTTCAGTACAATGACTGGTTACTCCTCCTACAACAAAAGTAAATACTTTAGGGGAGGAACAAGTGGAAGAAATAAGTCAAAACACTCTTGAAGCAGCCAAAACTCTCTCAAAGGTTGCCTCTTTAAAGTCAAGGTCCATTGACAAGGGAAGGAGATACAAGAGAAGAAAAGAGACTAAAGGTAAGAAAGTAGTCTCAAGCTTGGACTTTCAAGAAGAAGTTGATGCTGGTGCTGAACAGGTTAATACTGCTAGTGCTGAACAAGTTAGTACTGCTGAAGGAGTTAATACTGGCAGTATTAAACTTAGTACTGTTAGTGAACAAGTTAGTACTGGCAATGAACAAGTTAGTACTGTTGGTACTAAGGAGTCCACTTCTTCTCAAGATAAAGGACAAAGAGAAGGGAAAGCTCCTATGCTCAGTGAAGAAACTCCAAAGAAGTCAAAGGAACAAATTTTACAAGAAGAAGCTAGCCTTGCAGAAGCAATAAGATTGGATTCCTTACAGAAAGAAGAGGAGGCTAAGCAAATACATTTGGATTCTCTCCTAGCACAAAGAATTGCAGAAGAAGAAGAATTGAATGAGCAACAGAAGAAAAGAAAAGCTCAAGTTCAGTTTGAAGCTCAGCATTACACAAATGAAGATTGGGATTTGATTAGAGCAAAGATTGAAGCTAATGCAGAGTTGTCAAAAAGCATGCTAGGAAGTGAACTTCAAGGAGAAGATTTTGCAAAGAAGATGGTTGATCTTGTGAATCAAAGAAAGAAGTATTTTGCTGAAGAAAGAGCTAGAGCTAAAAGAAACAAGCCCATGACCCAATCACAGCTGAAGACTTATATGATGAACTACTTGAAGAATCAAGGGACATGGAAGTTATCTCAGCTGAAGAAATTGAGTTTTGAAGAAGTCAAGGAAGAATTTGATAAGCTTGTGAAACAGGTTGAGTCCTTTGCACCAATAAGTTTTGAAGCCACTAAAGTAGTTGACGAGGAATTTGGTGAAGAGCTTCAGACAAAGACTCCAAAAAGACTGAAAGATGATGAAGATGTTGAAGCAAAGGAAGATGAGCCAACCAAGAAGTCTGGAAAAAGAAGAAAGCAAATGGCAAGGAAAGGATTGCATACAAGTGTTGATAAGGATGACTCTGAAAGTTCAAATGAAGGCAGTGAACAAGATGATTCTGTCACAGGTACTAAAACTCTAATTAATCCTGTTCCTGTAGCTATGAAAACACCTAGTATAGCCACTTATAAGATAATCAAGCAAGGAGAAAAAGGAGTGTACCAAATAGTTAGGGAAGATGGAACTGACATAGTGTACATTAATTTTGGTGCTATGATGAAGTCTATATCTAGAGATGATCTTACTGAGTTGTATAGGATTGTAATGAATAGATATGGGATGAATGGACCAGAGGATGAGTTAGAGAGGGTATTTTGGAATTATTTGAAGAATATGTTTGAAAAACCTCTTAGTACAGATCCTATATGGAGTGGATTAGGACAACAAAAGATCATAAGTTGGAGATATTATGAGTCTTGTAGAGTACATTATTTGAACTTAGAGTCTATGGATGTGTATATGTTGATTGAAAGAACATATCCAGTAGTAAGCATTATTACTAGGAATGCTAAATGAAAATGTAAATTAGTCTTCATAAAACAAATACGTTACAGTTTGACCTTTTCCATTTTAATTATCAACTTTCGTCTATATTCATAACTGACACTAGTCTAAATAAAGGATCACCAACCAAAGTTATTGTAATGCCGGTGAATCCCTTGTTACTCCATACTACCTTAATGGTTATGGGTGCTAATATTGGTACCTCTGGCTCACAAAAAGTACAGATATTCCGTAGTATGGGGTGCTACTATTGGTACCCCCTGCCCCGCTAAATAATATAAGAAAAGTATAAAAAAGATACAAAACATGTTTTTTCCCCGAGTTTACAGTGCAACATAGTTTTTTATCAGTTTTTGTTTCGTACTTTTTGACACTTTAATACTTTTGACTTGTTAAACTTTATATTTTTTATTCTACATTATGCGTTTCACTGTTTTATAATATAAATAAATTATAAAACTAAAAAAATGAAAAAAACCAGAAAAACCTGGGGGGTACAAACGGCTTTTTAGGGGGGTACATATAACCTACCCGTAGTATAGATGTTTCGTATTTTTTGTCCTTTTGTCTCTCATATTTTTTATCAGCATCTGTTCTGTATTTTTTAACAATTTAAACCTTTTGACTTGTTAAACTTGATATTTTTTTTGCACTTTGTGTTTCACGATTTTATAACATAAACAAAATTATAAAAATCAAATAAAAATAAAAAAAAATCAAAAAACGCAAAAACATAGAGAGGGTACAAATGGTGTTTTAGAAGGGGTACGAATAACCTAACCCAATGGTTATATATAGAACAAGGATTTTAACCCGCGCTTCGCTGCGGAGCGCGAAGCTTCACCTTCATTTAGCATCTATGGAAAAAGCCCGCGCTTTGCTGTGTTGTGTTTAAATCGACATATTCGGTCAATGCGCTTTGTATCAGTTCGCTACTTGGACGGGTTAAAAAACGCAGCTTGATACTCAATATTTTGTTCATCATATGTAAATACATTTACGCTACCATGCTAGTATGTGCTATTATGGGAATGTTACATGAATCACTATTTAAACGTCAAACTATTGACATAGCACCTGAATGTATTTAGCAAAATAAAGACTGTCTTTCATCATGCATTAATCCAGTTTTAGGTTTCTGGTCCACTGATTTGTTGTGCAACCCTTTTTCCAAGCCCATAACAAGCTCACCAGCCAAAGCATATACATCAAATACAGAGGCCGTGGTTTTAAAGGCATAATGAGGTTCGATTATGATAAAAAGCAGCAATGATGACACTGACTGCACATCTAGTTATAGATATCTTTTGCGCTATTTACACGCCTTTATGTGCTCCCACAACTCGTTGACCATCTACACAGTTTCAAAGTAAACCATCGCTTGACCTAAGTTTTGTTGTTGTTCATACAACTCAACGCTTTCCTACACAAAAAAGTAGTTGGTATATAATTGGTATAACATCGATGTATGTAATGAGATCTATGAAAATATTTCCTTTTTTCTAGATGTCCTTAACCTATTTACGGCTGCAAATTATATATTACGCTGATCTCTAATAGGTCATCACATGCGTTAAAAGGATTGAAGGCTGCAAAAGCTAAATTTCATTGAAATAATCTAAGTTTTTTGTTAAAAAAGGAAATGTATCATGTGAGACCCAAAATTTGATCATTAACGCGAACCAATGTCGTGTTTGGCTTATAATTTCTTATTGGCTAATGCGTCTAATAGGTTGATGGGACATAAGATTTGTGGTTTCCTTTTCATTTTACCAAAACAGTATGGAGTATTGTAATTTAAAGAAACCACAAAATTTGATCAATAAATAAACTTTTATGTTTGTGCTTCTAAGCTTATTTAAAGCATAAACAGTTTTTATTAACTAAGCTGCTTATTATGAAGTTACTAAGCTGCTTATTAACTAAGTTATTAAGTTACTAAGTTGCTAAGTTTTTATTATGCTAAGCTGCTTGTTCCAAAGTTTTTATTAACTAGGCTGCTTATTCCGAAGTTACTAAGCTGCTTATTATAAGGGGTTGTCTGGTTACCTGTGCAATCTCGAAGCCATGGCCCTCCCCATTTCAAAGGCTTCATGGAAATCCAAAAGGTAAGTATTGAAGCGCTAATTATTGATTAGGGGTGATCTGCAATATGAGATTAGTGTTAGAATTTTTAAACTCTCCTAATTTGTAACTTGGTATATCTAAGTATAAAAGCCACCTTATAAGGCCATATTCTACATTCTATCAGAGAGATGAACAAATACGCTTGCAAAACTATGAGCAATATGATAGGATTTTTTATCATCTCAATCTTTGCAATCATTCATCTGTTGTTTCTATTGTATTGCCAATATTCTGTCTGATGCCTAAAAACTATCGTTAACCGGATTTCAGCTACTTAAGTGTTTTAATTGATGCTAAATATTATAGGACTTTCTGATTTAAACAACCTAAATGTGATAAAATGGTTTACCTTTCTAATTTCATAGAGTAAATTGTAAAAATCATTATTGTGAGGGCCAAACTGATTATGACAGAGGTTATGAACCATGGTGGCAATAATCTGTTCATAAGGGAAAAGTCGTAGTCATTATTTTGACTCCGAAGTCTCATGGGGCATTTGGATTAGCTTATCTTTCTAGCGTATTATCTTATTTAAAAAATTGAAATAGCTCATAAGCCCCATCTTTTCTACTTATATCTTATCAGCACTAATATTTTATTTAGGGCCATAAAATCAGCTTTATAAGCTAAATGCGGTAGTGGGTATCATACCTTCTCGAGAAGTTGAGGGGAGCTAAGGTTCTAAAAGTATCACGTGCACCATAACCACATGCAAGTGAAAAAGGCATAAACAATATTCACCTTTCTTGAAGAATGGAGAATATTGGGTTTAACAACAGCAGAACTCAAACACGAAAGGTACATCAACATGACGCCATGTAACCTGATATTTGGGCTATCTAATAATAGAGCTAGTTTTCTCTTGTCGGGTATTATTGTCTTGGCATGTCCTTCATATGAGAAGCGTCTATGATCAAATAAAAAGTGTGGGAAATTGCCACCTTGAGTAGTCACAAAAACCTCGCTATAAAGACGTATTGTATAATCAAGAGCAACCAACCTAGATAAGTACCCATGCAACAAAACCAATTACGGGTTAGCAACTTTAAGAACTATGGCTTGGTATTCTATTCGTGTCTGAAAATAATGGGTCAGTTTAAACTGGTACGACCCACTGACACATTTTCTTCCATGTATTTTCTATTAAGTAATGATTATGTCTATATATCTGATTAAATAAATATATTAATTTAGCTAATATGTTATATAACTTCAAATAACATTACCTGGGATGGTAAGCAACATTTGACACTTTGACCAGCTTAAATTGTTATTGATCATCCATGTCAAGTTTGGACTTATATAAATTTACAATCGACAGCAAACCCTTATCCAGTTTAGAAGGGATGTTTAGGAAATTTCAATCCATATACATGACCTCACGTAAATTTGGGTTTATATGTCCATATGTTAATCAACTTTTGGCAAACCTCCAAATTACTTCTTAGAAAATACTGAATCATAACTTATAGCGGTTCTTACAATCACTTTCAATATAGTAACTATCTATGAATCTTAGGAAATAGACAAAATATTGGTGGGCTAACCCAAACCGACCCAGTTTGACCCACACTAAATGTCAGTGTATTTGACTAGTTACTTGACCCTATCTGGCCCACTTATTTTGCATAAACTATAAGCATTACTTGGCGCAATTGGGTCAAATGTACTAATAAAGAAAAAAACCAAAGGTAACAGAAACCATGATTTTGAAAGTCACATAATATATGAAAAGAACAATATAAATAGAAAAAGGATGAACGCTGCTGAATCTAAATTTTGGCGTCGATTATTACCACTTAAATCAAAAGCTACATTCAGTATGTTTTTTCTGAAAAATTGATAACTAATTGGCTTAATCGCACATCTAGACATCTACACATAATAGGACCATACTTATCGTTGGGTTCCACATTGTTCATTGTAATACAACAAAAATGACTTAAGTTTAATGGCTAAATAGGCCCAGAAATTTGTCACAATAATATTTCCGGTTCTGCAAAGAGAGAAGAAATCTGAAAACTTAAATCCCGTAAGTTCAGCTCATTTAGATGTTACATTAGGATATGTCTTCTTTTTCCATTTACAATTTATGTCATGTGGGATAGTTTCTACACTCTACATTGTTAAAAGGGGCGTTTGGCATTTGGCTTGCTAATGCTTACAGTGGTGTTCCTATTCTTACAGTCTGTTATTAACATCAATTGTATAGTCCTAATAGATCCTTATTATATAGTCATTATTTTCGCAATCGCTTGTCTTTTTACTGCATGAAGATACATATATCTTATAGCAGACATCTAGTATAAAACATAAACATTAACTGGATTTTTTGAATTTATGAACCGCATCATGTACGTGTATAAAACATAAACATTAACCGGATTTTTCTAATTCATGAACCGCATCATGTACGTAAAGTTGTATCGCTTACTAAGCCTTTTGCTTTGTAGTTCCTCACATAATATGTCCTCGACTATTTAACACACCTAGCATCTTAAATTTTTTCTATTTATGGACAAAAACAACGCGAGTTTCTAATTATAAGCAAGCAAGCTTGTAAAAGGATTGGGTTACTTCAGTACATGATACAAAGACCAATTATCTTTTTGCTCCTAATTTAACAACCTTTTTTCTATGTAAGTCCCTATACCATCATTCTTTTACTATATATAGTGAAAAACGACACAAAATTAAATTTAGTGGTTCGCTGCAAATAATATAAGAATCCATACCTGTGATTGTCTCAATGCTCTTGCCAAATTCATAGCACTTTTAGTTGCCTGTACACTGTGATGTCTGGGTGGGTAAAATAGAGGTGTGAGATACTTAAACTTCTATGCACTTCCAAATAAAGAGAAACAAATAACGACCAAAATGTTGATGCATTTCATTCGTAAGCTAAAAATGGGAATGCGTTACTGAATTTTAATAATATATACTACCTAGTTTCTACAAAAATGTAAACAGTAAAAGAGATTATTTGTAAGAAAGCTATGTCAGGCGACCGTCTAGAACACACCTTCTTACAGGCGCAGAACATGTTTGTCGGTCTTTTGTTAGAGAGTTTTGAGGCTGCCTTTTACGCCTATCGGATTATAAATAAGACACACCTATAAAAACATAAGCAAAATAAAAAGGGAAGTTGCAATCTAAAAATATATGATTTAGGTTCATTTGGATACAAAGTTTTTTGTGGATACTAGGGGACCAATCTCCACCCTTCATCTTCATCTTAATTTAATGGATAAGATTAAACCCAAAATTATTTTCAACCTTTTTTTTCAAATCTTAATATCTCTCAAACCGTTAATCGTCAAGCGAAAAAAAATATACCATCACGAAAATCAGTATAAATTAACACAAACATGATAAAAGTAAGAAGTGAAAAGGGGGTGGGGGGAATTCAAAGAGTTTTACCAATGCGCTATTGATGTGAGGGTTGCGAAGACTTCATAGGAAGATTTACAATCCCCTAGGCAGTGTACCTAATTGTTGCAGTGTAGTATAGGCAAGACTCGAGGGTTGTTACTCGTTTCTTTAGGGAATAGGTTGGGACAGCTCGAACACGTTCTAACAGAATTTCTAAGGGTGTTGAGAGAGATTCTTTTTAGTTTTTTATTATTTTTTAGAAAGCAAGGAATAAATGGTCTTGAGAGTTGGTTTGTTTTAACTAATTAATTAAAATAAATATAATCTAAACTACTAGTGATAACTTTATGATAAATTAATGTATTTGCCTAATCATGCACTACTCCTCAGATTGCTTCTCCTAGATTTGTTGCCTTGTCACACTTGTGATGATCTATGTAAGTATTTCCTAGGTAATGAAAGGATTACACGAACCCGAGATCAAACATCCACTTATAGTCGTCAAAACTCCTTTCTCGCGGGTCTTTTACTAGATCTTCTTGAAAATAATCAATTAGCCATGTTTTAAGTAGGGTTTTCTTTACTAGTTCGCTTATGTTTGTGTGTCCTACCTTTGTCAATAGCCAATTCTTGAAAGGGTAGTCCTTCGGTATAGGATTGAGATTTTCCTAGACGATGGTAAACCTTGAAGTGGGAGTGTTTGGATTGTTGTTACACCATTCCTCAAACCTATCATCCTAAATCAATTCTTTCTCTTGGGTTTCTCCGTATTTTACTAATAGGAACTCAGGAAATGATAAACCTCCCCCATTTATTCTTTTCCTATCATCATCATGGTAACAGTACCATTTTTTTATAACTCATTCTTTATCTATTCCATAAATCTCCGAACCTCCATTACACTCCCTTATGTTTGGGTCACATGTCGGCCAAGTTCTCCCTTTAGAATTTGTTTAACCGGTTTACAGAAGTTTTTGTTAGGAAGGTTTATATCAAATTTAAGTCTTCTTGACTTCTTGCAACTTCATCCTTGCTCTTGATTACAATAATTGTTCTCATTATGTAAATCGTCAGTTTTCTCAACCCTAAATGATGCATCTGATGAAGTATGAAAGGTATACTCATTATCAGAGGTTGAGTTTATCATATAAATCTCTCCTATGAGGGTTGTGCAATTATGAATCTTTTTGTTCATATCAAAGGTAACTCTGTCACTTCCAATTCCTAAGGAGATCTTTTTATTAAAGACATCTATTTTGACATGAATGGTCGCTAGAAATGGTCTCCTAAAAATCATAGTTTCATTACGTGTGTTTAACATATCCATAACCACAAAGTCTTATGGGAATAAAAACTTGTCGATCTTGACAATGACGTTCTTAACCGATAGGAGATCTTTTTGTCATATCTGCCATTTCAACTAGCATGTCAGTCTTCTTTAGTTGAGCCAGTTTTAGGTGTTCGAACATGGACTTGGGTATGACATTAACACTGGCGCCTAAATCTGCCATAGCATAAAAATTTAAACTTCCAATAGTGCATGGAAGAGTAAAGTTTCCAGGGTTCATCTCTTTTGGTGGAAGTTGACATGGCAAGACTTTTGAAGACGCAACTTTTTCTTGAACAATTTGTGTGCAATTGTCAAAGGATACCTCACGTTGTCCGTTATCGTGGGGTGTCTTTTTGTCAGCGTACACTGCTTTGCAGTGGTCAAATGATGAATTGTTTATTTCTTTGGCAGCTTCTGTGTGAAACTCCTTTGTTAGCTACTCGATTTGGGTCTCTAAATTTTTGAGAGAAGCGCTTTGGTTTTGAGTATTAATCTCGACATTATCCAGGAGTTTCTTCACCCATTCTTTCATCTCGGCTGTTCTTCGTGTTGATTACTCCAGGTGTTTATTCATAAGCTCTCCAAGCTTGGCCTCTTTTCTCTAAACGGCGGTCGATTGTCAATGTGTGTGTAGTATCCTGGTGGGCCTACATGGTATTTAGCTCCATTACTGAAATGTGAAGGTCGTCCAAACTTGCCATATTTAGCCTCTTCGACGCTCTTTACTTCCTCATTGAGAGGGAAATCCTTGTCAAGGCGAGCTCCTCCGCAGATTTGACATCCTACTTGAATAGCGTGAACATTTTCTTTCAACTTCTTTATGTCTCGACTAAGGTTTTCTAGCTTGTTTACAATAATAGTGATCCCTTTAGAATTACTACTACCCTTTGTAT
>BQNB010196867.1:0-11257 GCA_026074375.1 Tanacetum coccineum | reverse complement strand
TTCAGCATAAAAAACTAGTTGATCATTTCCTACTCTTAATGTTAATTTTACCTCATATAAATCAATGAGAGCTTTTGCAGTGCGAAGGAAAGGTCTCCCTAAAATAGTAGGCACTCTCGGGTCTGGTTCAAAATTAACCACAAAAAAATTAGCAAGAAAAATGAAACCATCAACTCTAACTACAACATCCTCGGCTATACCCATTGGGTGTGTAACGAAACGGTTAGCAAGCTCGAGTATCATTCGGGTGGGCTTCAAAGCTCCAAGCCCAAGTTGCTTGTAGATAAAATGAGGCAAAAGATTTATGCTAGCTCCGAAATTGGCTAAAGCATTAATCCTATCAAGTTCTTGTAGAGCACACGGGATAAGAAATTTTTCGGGTTCTTTAAGTTTCTCAGGAACTTTGTTCAAGATGATGGCAGAACATTCAGCATTTACGGTTGTGATGGCTATTTCTTCAAGTTTCTCTTTGTTTCTCAATAAAGTGCTTAACCATTTGTTGAATTTCAGCATTTCAATGAGAGCATCTTTTAAACCAATTTCTAAACGTAGTTGTATTTAACAACTTTATAACTGCCTCGGGAGCACTGGGTGTATCTCTCTCTCTCTTACTTTCATCCTCTCGGATGAATGAAAGTTAGCTGATATGAATTAGGCTCTGGAGAATTTGGCTCTTGAACAGTTTTCTTAGCCTTTGGTTTTGGAATTTCAATAAAAATGGAATCATGATCCTCCGGAGGTGGGACTTGTGCGGTATTTTCTGAACTGGATTTTTGCACTTTGTCCATTGACGTCTTCGGGTTTTGTTCGGGTTCCTTTAGAGGAGTAGAAACAATGGGTGTAGGAACAAGAGGAGTCGAAGGTCCTTCACAAGTTTTACCACTTCGTGTGGTGATAGCATTGACATGCTCACGAGGGTTAGTTACGGTTTGACTTGGAAGAGTACCTGAATTCGAAGACGAAGCGGTGTTGGAAGTTATGAACTTAGAAAGCATTTCCGTTAAATTTGTCATCTGATTTTGTAAACCCTGGCCTTGATTTTGCATATTCCGTAACACAGCATCATTAGCCTTGACATAATTCTCAAAATCGGTCTTTGAAACACCTTGCGGTTGCGGAGTAGGAGCTTGATAAACTGGTGGTTGATTAGTTGGAGGTTGGTAAACTTGTCCTTGATTGAAGTTACTTCCACGGTTTTGATTGAAATTGGTTCCTCGATTTTGGTTGAAATTATTTCCTTGATTTGGATTGAAACGGTTTTGATTGTTTTGAATCGGAGGAAAACCAGGAGGTCGGATTTGGTTTGAAACCATCGGAGGTCTAGAATTGGTATTTCCTTGATTAAAATTGGCTGCAGCAGCTTGTGAAACGTACTCTTGAATGTTGTCTTGATAAACATTGCCATCGGTGGCTGGACAGTTTTTATAAGAATGAGCACCTCCACAAGTTACACAACTCTGCTCGACCGCTTTTACGGTTGCGGGAGCTTGGGCTTTTTGTTTGTCGATAAGCATAGTCTTCATCAAATTCTTAAGTTCAAAGACTTCGGTTGTAAGAGCAGCAACATCTGGTGAAATTCCTGGAGTAGATGAATTCGAACTCACTTTGGCAACGACTGCCTTGTTTCGTGAATTACGAACCTTGGATTTACTCTCGATAATTCTCAAGCATTCACGAGGCATCTTATCCAAAAAGTTTCCACCCGCAAGCAGAATTTCATGAATTCTTATAATTAGTAATTCAAGCATGTAAACGTAATCCCATATGATTAATTCAGAAAATCCGTGATGGGGCATGCTCGAAAAGGTCATTAATATCGATCCCAAGCCTCATAAAACGTTTCGTTCAAATCGTTGTGAAATCTCGTGATTATCGTTACGAAGATTGTCATTTTTGAAGATGAAAAATTGATTAATGAATTTTGACAACAAGACATCCCATGTTCAAAATTGGAACGAGGAGGTTCTTTTTCTAGCCAAATCCGGGCTGAACCTTCAAGAGAAAACGGAAAAAGCATAAGCTTAATTGACGTGCTCGGGATATCCGGGAATCTCATTGTTGAAGTAATCTTATTAAAATAACAGATGTGAGCATGTGGATCCTCTTTATCATGTCCGAAAAACTGTTTGTTTTGAACAAGATTGATCAAACCATGCTTTAACTCAAAGTTAGCATTGATTTCGGGAATTACAATTGCATCCTCGTACCCCTCGGTGGGTGCTTGGAGCAATTGTGCCATAGTCCGGTTATCAGCCATCGGCACTAATAGAGGATTAACAAGAGGTTCTTCTAAATGAAATGGTTGAACAACAACCGGTTGGGCCTGTTGTTGACGGTTACGGTTGCGGGTTTGAGAACGAGTGCGCATGCACAAAGTAGAAAAAGAAAATTTAAACTAATTTTTTTTAGTTTTTTATTTATTATTATTATTATTATTATTATTATTATTATTATTTTATATTTTTATATTTAAAACAAACTAAATTAACGGATAACGAGAAGACAACTTAAACCAAATAATCAAATTTACTTCACAGTAGCTCTTAAAAATTTACTTTTTAAGGTGAGCCGTATTTCGTAAATGACACAAATGGCAAGTTTTGAAATCTTTGATTCGAGTTGGGAACTTATTATGGATAATACCTCAATTGAAGGTATTATTTTGTTGGTATTCTTTTACCAACTTTGTTTATTATTATTTTTTAAATTAAAAGAGCAAATATTTATGTATTTTTGTTTTTAATCTTCTATTTATACTAAAAAGAAAAGAAAAATATTTTTTACTTTTTATTTTTTTATATATTTTTTTATTTTTGATTTTCTTAAAAGCGTAACTTTCGAAAACGAAAGGTTCTCCAAAACACGATCAACAAACTTCAAACGAGAGAATCGTAACACACTTCCCCGGCAGCGGCGCCAAAAATTTGATACGCGTAAAATATATAATATATAATACTATGTAAAATTACCAATTTACCCTTGAGGAAAAGGTAAAAAAGAAATTCTTCAAAATTTATATAATATAATACGTATATTAACCGGTAAGTGATTACCGGGTCGTATCCCAAAGAAATGTGAATTGATACCCTCGATTCAGTTTGGACAATGTTATGAATGATTTTCAACTTTTTGATTGATTTTTCTACACTAAAACCAATTAAAACAAATAAAATGCAATAAAATAACTAAACACGCGGACGAAAAACAAAATACAAAATAAAACCTAATTTAGCACCGTAACCTAGAATTAAGAAGTAAAAAATCTAATTCTATGAGTAAAAATAAAGGGATTTGCAAAATTTGAACTTAACGATAAAATTTGAAAGAAATCACAAAAACGAATAACGGGAATCGAAAACCGAGCCCTAAAAGCTAAAATGCTCAAAAATAAACCTACGAGAGTCAAACTAATTTTCCTACGTTCTAAATGATAAAAGAAAATTTTCTTAATTATTTTTTATTTTTATGATTGTTTTTCTATTTTTTATGATTTTTTGAAGTTTTTAATGAAAATAAATGATTAAAAATACTAAACGAACTCTAAAAATTCTAGAAAAATTACAGAAAATAGCTTAAACTAATTAAATCCTAGGAAAAATAAGCCCGATGTCACAGCTTATCAAATAAGCTACGAAATAAGCTTTAACAGCTTATAAGGCTCATTAAGTCTAAATGTGTATAAAGATTAAGTTGTGCAAGAGTCTTATGAAAAAGACCCAAGGGCACAGCGGTAGGGAGTGGTGTGTGTAGAGTTATAAAGGGTTGAGGTGTTGAGGTCGGGGGTTCGAGTCTTGCTCACCCCCGACTTCCACTTCCCTTTTTTTTGGTTTTTATAAAAAACTTAAAGAACAAAAGTTGTTAAGCACCTTAAGATAAGCAACTTTAATAAAAGCAATATAAGCTGACACTCAAAAATAAGCTCTCAAAAAGCTTTTGAAAAAGCTGTTTTAGAAAGTGAGCTTAAAAGGACCAAAAAGCTAGTTTCCACTTTTAAGCTTGCACACAACTCATTTTAAGCTCAATTTTGAAACTAAAAGCTGTCCTAGAAAGCTTATAACATGAAGAAGCTAAAATCGACAAGCTACTTTGACTAAAAACACTTAAAGCTAACTGAATCTAGGGATCAAAATTGCAAACTCAGCTAGAATGCACAATAAGCTAAGACAGAGCTTGAGCTTTTGAAAACTAAATAAGTTACATATGAGCTATGCTATTGAAAATCTAACAAATTTAATAACTATTAATTAAGCTATGAATCCAAATATAAAATCCAAAATATCAGCTAGAAAAATCAAATTTAAGCTAGGATCTACTTGCTACTATTTTTGGCTTTTTGAGATTTTTATAAACTTTAAGAGCTAATTACCCTAAATTATAAGCTAGAAATTTGAATTCAAGTTTTAATCTATATTAAACTATATGATAACTATAACCCTACTGATTTTTAAACTCTAAATCCTAAAAACTCTAGCTTAAAATGAAGCTAAAAGACAGCAGTAGTAACTGCTGTTACTACTGCTGATGCAAATGACCAAATGGGTAAAACCAACTTGCAGGTGTCCTTAAGGGACAACCCTGCACTAGACACTCTTATTGAGTGTGTCTAAACTCAACATAAACAAGATCCAAGCTCAATGAGGCTTGGATCAAATTTTTAACAAACAAAGGAAATGAAAAAGTCCCCTGGTGCAGGAACAAAGATATTAAGCTTAAACTTTTTATATTTTGAAATCTAACTTAAGAAAACAACTAAACATCATTTAAACTAAATCAAAACTAGATCAAAAGCTTTTATCAAATTCCTTTGACTATTTGAGGTCAAACTGTCTTAATCCAAACACTCATTTAACTTTCATAGAATCCTTTTTAACTTGCTAAACTGAAATCTAATGACTAAAACTTAATAACCAGATGATAAACAGCTTATAGCAAACCTAATTAGCAACCCTAAGCAAATTAAAAGACAGTTTAATAAGCTATAAGCTAAATTACTCTATGTGGTGATTTAATGATTTTTTAAAACAAATTATGAAAATCTAAGATCTATACTACTAAAGCCTAAAACAGATTATAAATCAAGTTCAATAAGCTAAATAAGACTAGTTTAAGCACCAATAAGCAATCATTTAAGCAAAAGAGCCCTAGATTACACTAAGAAATGTAAAACAGGAAGATTAAAGGAACTTACAAACCTGACCTTAGCTAACAAAGGATAAAAGGCTCAATGAGCTTACTACTGCTCTTAAGCTTATCCTTATGGATAAGCTAGTAAAGTCCTTGGAAGCTCATCCATGGCTAGCTTCCCTCCAAAGCTCTTTTCCAATAATCCAGGTAATTAAGCTAATTTTAAAGTATTTAAGTGAATTAAGGACTGAATATAAACTCAATCACAACTTATAGACTTGTGAGACTTAAAGTAGCATTATGAAATAGTAGCAGCTATGAGTAGAAAAAAATAACTATATGAAAACTGAATAAGGATTTGATTAAAACTCAAATTGGAGTTACAATTGTCCTTAAAAACTAAAGTAAAATTACGAAAAGATAAAATTAGATTTAAGATAAAATTGCATAAGCTACACACTAATTAATCCTAAAAATCTAAAACTAAAACTAGATACGTGTGTGTGGAAGGGTAAGTGCATATATAGCCTGTCTCTGAACATCTAGTCCATGTCCGTGCTCCTCTAATCAATCTTGGCCTTCAAATCAATCTCTCATCATTGGATGCTCACTCTTAACCCTTGGATTAGATTTTTTAGCACACGGATTGCCAGCGTGGCAATCCGTGATGTGACACCTTTGTGTTACTTCTGTGAGTACCTTAAGTACAAATCCCAACATTCCCTTGTGCTTCCTTATCATCCAACGTGGCATTCCTTGTTAGGATAGACCAATAGGGCGCGTTTGATGATGTATTACTCTGCCCATGTGTACTTTGTCCTATGAATTATCTTTTTTGTCCCTCAATTGACGTTTGTCCTTTGTTTTTACCTTCGTGGTTAAAGGAAGGAGACGGGTGAACAGTAAAAATCGTTTTTCCCGCTTGTTTACTTATAAGGGTGCGTTTGAGTTTGTTTGACCCGGGCTTATTTTTTCTTTGACTTGGGTTTGGGCCAGGTTATAAGGATTTGGACCCGGGTTTTGTGGTGTTTATAGATTTGTTATAAAAGGTAACGGTCGTTTATCTTATTATTAAATAAAAAGAAAACGACTGTTAACTTTGGTTTAACATGAAGGACTGAATTGGTAACTTCTTTTAGTGAGTTGACCATTTGACTAGTTGACCAAGTTTGACTGGGGTTTGACTGAGAATTGACTTTGATAGCTTCCTCCTGGCTTTTTGCGTGCTCTTCCGTTCTTGTGTTCGTGTTTGCCCGGTTTTAACCGTTTTCTTATGGTTTTTGCTTTATCCGTACATGCACATACAAAACACAAAAACAAGCACATCTTTGCCATTTTTATTATGTTTTTGGTCTTTATTGGGTCTATTTTGATATAAAATGGATATGTGTTTTCACACATAGCAACTGGTTGTCCAAGAGGAAGTTTGTGATAGTATGTCATGAGAAGGTGGTTAGGATACCGTTGGAAGGTGATGAGATACTTCGGGTTCATGGTGAACGTACTCCAAGGAGTCGTGTGAAAAACCTTAATGAAACACAAAGGAAAGAAGAACCGAAAATGAGTGATATTTCCGTCGTACGAGATTTTATTTATGTATTTGCGGAAGATTTGTCGATGATCACCACGACGACAAGTTGAGTTCCGCATAGATTTGGTTCATGGAGCGACGCCAGTCGTAAAGTGTCCATATCGTCTATCACCCTCGAAAATGCAAGAATTGTCTGGACAACTTCGAGAGTTGTAAGACAAGGGTTTCATACGACCTAGTCATTTTTCGTGAGGAGCACCTGTTGATAATCCTGAAAAAGAGGATGATTCTTTCGCTTTGTATAAGAATATATGGAGTTGAACAAATTAACTGTTAAAAAAACCGTTATCTACTCCCTAGGATTAATGATTTTTTGATCGGTTACAAAGAGCGTGTCCTTTCTTAAAGGTATATTTTCGGACAAGTTATCATCAGCTACGAGTGCACGAGGATGCCATTCTAAAGACCGCATTTTGAACGAGATACGGACATTTTGAGTCTACGGTTATGCCTTTTGGGTTAACCAAAGTACTAGTGGTTTCATGGGCTTAATGAACCAGGTTTGCAAACCGTACTGAGGTGGGTTTGTCATCATATTCATTGATGACATTCTGACCTACTCAAGGACGAAGGAAGAGCATGAAGCTCACTTGAAGTTACTGTTGGGTTACTGAGGAAGGAGAAGCTGTATGCGAAGTTTTCCTAAGTGTAGTTTTGTTGGAAGAGTGCATTTACTTGGTCACGTGGTCAACCATAACTGTAATCACGAAGACCCGAGTAAGAGTGAGGCAGTGAGGAATTGGATGATTATTCTTAGGATTAGCAGGTTACTACCGACGTTCATCATGATTTTTTTTAGGATTGTTAAACCCCCTTACTTCCCTAACTGAGAGGAATCAAAAGTATAAGTGGGGCGAAAAAGAGAAAGAAGCATTTCAGACCTTGAAAAATAATTTGTGTGATGCTCCTATTTTGTCGTTACCGGACGGAATTGAAGATTTTGTAGTTTATTGCGATACATCGAATCAAGGACTAGGTTGTGTGCTCATGCAAAGAGGCATGGCACCCAGAAGGTATTCGCTTATGCAAGTCGAGACAACTGAAGATTGACGAGAAGAATTATACAACACACGACCTAAAGTTGGGAGCTGTCGTGTTTGCTCTTAAGACTTAGAGGCGTTACCTGTATGGCACGAAGAGTGTCATCTACATAGGATGAAAAATAAACACAATAGCCTTCTTGCATATTTTCAACCAAAATGAGTTAAATATGCGCCAAAGGAGGTGGATCGAGCTGTTTAGGGATTATGAGTGTGAGATTCGCTACCATCCTGGTAAGGCGAATGTAGTGGCTGATGCGTTAAGTAGGAAGGAACGGATGAAACCTAGACGTGTTCGAGCAATAACTATGACCATTCAGTCTGGAGTGAAAGAGATGATATTGGCAGCCCAAAGTGAGGCGCTCAAATAGGAGAACGTTCTTGCAGAAAGACTACATTGGTTTAGATCAACAGATGGAAAGAAAAGGAGACGATAGTTTGTACTTTATGGATTGAATTTGGGTTCTATTGGTAGGAAGTGTAATGGATAAGGCCCATGCATCAAGATACTTGGTACATCCGAGAGCGGATAAGACGTACCATAACCTTGGAGACATGTATTGGTAGCCACGTGTAGAAAAGGATATAGATACCTATGTTAGTAGTTGTCGGATTTGTTAAATAGGTGAAGGCTGTAATGTCGAAGATTTTTGGCTTGCTGCAACAGCCTGAGATACTTGAGTGAAAAGATATAGAATCAACCATGGATTTTTATCACTAAATTTTTCCAAGTCAAAAGAGTGATGTGATGTGATTTGAGTGATGGTCAATAGACTGACCAAGTTAGTTCATTTTCTAGCTATACAAGAAGAATTCAAGATGTGAAGATTTGCAAGGAATTATATTGAAGAGATAATAGCAAGGAATGGAATTCTGGTGATGATTGACTCATATTTAGATGGATTATTTACCTCGTGGTTTTGACAGACGCTACAGAAAGTGTTAGAGACGCGATTGGATTTGAGTACTGCTTAGCATCCTTAAGCGGATGGATAAAGTGAACGTATGATTCAAACTTTAGAAGATATAATGAGGGCATGTGTTATCGATTTGTTTAGTAGTAGTTATCATTTAAGCATTCGATGTGCTCCGTTTGAAGCTTTGTATGAAAGGAAATGTAGGTCGCCTGTGTTATGGGCAGAGATTGGAGAGGACAGTTTGATTGGACCCTAGCTAGTATCAGAGACGACCGATAAAGTGGTGTTGATTAAGGAAAAGCTCAAAGCAGCAAGAGATCGTCAAAAGAGCTATGTTAATTTTAGGCGTAAGCCGTTAAAGTTTGAGGTGGGAGATCGTGTATTGTTAAAGGTGACTCCTTGGAAGGGCGTAGTTCATTTTGGAAATAAGGATAACTTTAACACCAAGATTTGTAGGACCGTTTGATATCCTTAAAAGGATGGGCCTTGTAGCTTATAGGCTGAGGTTACTTGAGGAGTTGAATAACGTGCATGACACTTTCATGTGTCAAATCTGAAAAAGTGTCTGGCGGATACTAATTTGCATGTGCCATTAGATGAGATCAAGGTCGACAAGACACTTTGTTTTTTTGAGGAACCTGTAGAGATTATGGACCGAGAGGTTAAGAAGTTAAAACGTAGGAAGATAACGCTTGTGAAAGTTAGATGGAATTCGAAACGTGGTTGTAACACCCCCAAAATGGGTCGCAGCGGAATAAGGGTCAGAGAGTGTTACTTCATAGATCAACAACACAAGATATGAGAACGACCTCTATATGAGTCGTTTAAAATTGATACATTGGATTAAATAAACTTGTTTGGTACAATAGCCCGAAGCTTAAATTGTTCATCCATGAAAAGTAAAGATTTTAAAACATAACAGCTATTTCCAAAATGTAATGCACCCAAATCTTTATAGTAATGACTCCAAAATGGTGACCACCAATGTATCCTTGTTTCTCGTACCTTATTGACCTGAGAAAAACATGCTTTAAAACGTCAACATAAAGATGGTAAATTCACAGGTTTTAATAATGTATAAAGTATGACCGCAAGATTTCATAAAATTGTGATAATAACGAATAGAGTATCTTAAAAGTAAATTACGAAGTGTCGCTAACTCTGACACCAAGCTCGACATTTTATGTTGCAATATAAATGCAATAATGGGCCCGTGTAGATGTTTAAACCCGCAACATCCAAATTGTTCCGACATGTATACATTCGTGTTTCGGACCTCCAAAACTAGTAAGAGCTACTCACCCGAACGGGGATGTCAATCCCAAATAGATCTATTCATAACATTCGCGCTCGCTAACTAGCAATTGACAGTTCATGATAGTGGGCAATAGTGGGTTTAGCTACTTAGGCCAACTCGTAATTTGTTTAAAAGAGTACTTGCGTCCAAACGTAAAACAATGCATGTTTCTCACCCCAAAGTTGTAAAACAATATAATTGTATAAAAGCGGGGCTATGAACTCACCGTAAGTGAATGATTGATTATCTAAATCAAATAAGTGAATCGTCTCGGCAATCCGAATGCAACCTAATTAATTATAGGCCGTATGAGTATAATGTATTATATATAAATAAAGCATCACATGTTATATAGTCACACCACCACCTAATAGTTTTTATTAAATCTTTAAAAGTTAAATTAATAATTAACCCGTACTTTGTTAAATAAAAGTATATGTACTTGTACCCGTAAAGAAAAATGTTATTTTTATTTACCAATGTATCATTTGTAAAAATATATGATTTAATGTTTTTATTGATTACATAATGATATTTCATTATTAATTTAATTGTTTTATAAAAATAATGTATAAAAGTAAAAATAGTGCGCGCGATTTTTAAAACCTCATATCTTTATTGTTTTGACTCTGTTTTATACGTTTCTTACGTCCACGACTTCGTATTTAGAAAATCTATCAAAATATCATATTTATAAAAATTAAACCTCTGATGAACAGTAACATTTACTGTTCATAAAAACTGTTTTTATGTAATTCATTATATATAACTTATAAAATACATAACTTGTTCATTTTAATTCCGTTTCTCAAGTTTCTTATGTCCTTGGATTCGTCATGAAGAGTACTATGTTTATAAAATATTTATTTTTATAGTTCTGATCCGAAACAGTAGGTATGTGCATAAAATAACTTTTATACGTTTAATTAACGTAAACTTGTAAATGTCATATCTTCTTCGTTATAAATCCGTTTTTCAAGTTCTTTACATGCTCACGATCCTTGTGAAGAGTTCTAATTTAATAAAATATAAAATATAAGGGTTTAATGTCGAATCCAAATAGTTGGTATTAAAAGTCCATTAGGGTTTAATGATTTATAAAACAAGTTTTATAATTACTTTTATTTAGAAACTTGCACCATTCTTTTACCAATTGTTATACCATATCTCTTACATATATTAAGTCCTTTAAAATTCCATGATACTTGCCCAAGTAAAATCCATGTTCTTGTGATCTTTTACACATAAACTTGTATATAAACCTTCAACACCATTTAATTTGTAAATC
>BQNB010196866.1:0-11257 GCA_026074375.1 Tanacetum coccineum | reverse complement strand
TGTTTTATTTTTTTTGTTCGAAAAATAAAGCAAGAAAAAATCAAAGTTTGATCATTGTTTTTGGTTAAAGGTGTTAAAGATTTGTACTTTCGAGCTTAGAACTATCCCTTGCATCATTACTAGGTGGTTTTAACGTTATTTTGTAGCTTTCAAGAAAGTTTGATGATTTTTTCTTGGCCGCGTTTTGACTAACTGAAGGGGTGTTCTTGATTGCGTTTTGCCTATTGCGTTTTGGGTATTGCGTTTTGCCTATTGCGTTTTGGGTATTGCGTTTTGGGTATTGCGTTTTGCCTATTGCGTTTTGGTCCTGCGTTTTGCCTATTGCGTTTTGGTCCTGCGTTTTGCCTATTGCGTTTTGGTTCCTGCGTTTTGGTTCTGCGTTTTGGTTCTTGCGTTTTGCCTCTGCGTTTTGCCTAATTGAAGACCCTTATTGCGTTTTGCCTAGGGGAGACTCTGTCCATTTCATTTCTTGGTTGCGTTTTGTCTAAAGAAGACTGCGTTTTGTCCATTGAAAACCCTTGTTTTGAAAACCTAATTTCCCGAAAAAAATTTCGACCGAATTTGGGAATCTATTAATCATTGTCTAATCAAAACATAACATCAAGACAAACAAACTTGAAGGACTTTGGACTTTAATTCGGACTACGAGGACAATTAATCAACCTAAACCACAAACAAGAACTTAAAAGACAATCAATTCACAACAAACAAACCTTAAACACAATCAATTACTCACTCACGGTTTTCTATTGATTTTGTAAAATCCCGTTAAACTCTTTATCGGTTTTAATCATAGACTTGTAAAATCCCGTGATCGATAATTGTATTCAAAACCACAACATCAATCACATCACATCCACTTAAGATCCAATAAATCTTTTTCACTTCAACTCACGATAAAATGGAAAAGAAAGATACCTTATCTTCGTGTTCAGAATCAGAAGAACAACAAATGCAACTAATTCAAGACAAATCAAAAGAAAGTTGCATGGTATCTTTTCAACGACTTCATTCACACCTCAAGCGTCTTTCAAACAACGACTTAAAAGGAAGTCGAACCGAGAATGGATTCGGACGCGCGTTTGCAACACTCTTTGGTCAAGATTTTGAGACTTTTACAGGCACGATGTTCCTAAACATGGATCAACTTCAAAAGCAACTTGATAACAACGAATTTCAAGAGATTGGATCCATGGCTTCTTTTAAAGTTCTCGAGACACAGTTTCTAGTTGTTCATTCAAGTCAAAGATTTAATTTGATTGATGAATATATTGTAATGGAACGCAATACTCTTTCTTACAATACACTACAATTTATATTCCAGAATTCTAGGGAGACCACGGTCCAATTCATGGAATATGTCAAAAAGTCGATTGATGAAAGAGCACTGCATAAAAGAGAGCATGACAGCAGGTGTGGAATGATATGAAAGGACAGATGCAGACGAAATGGAAATGGTTGATTCGAGTAAAGCATATAGATGCTAGTTCAGTTATCATTATAAGCATGGACAGAATTCACAAGAGCAGCGATTACTTAGCAGGCAGATCAGGGATTGAATGATCGCATACATGTTGAGATGCATATCAGGACTCCATATATGATGAAGAGCCATAGGCTGAGGTATAAATGACTACTAATAATAATGTATCTGCTAAAGGAACAAACACTTAATGATCAACTGAATTCATTATTGAAGATAGAGATTTGACCAGATTGCTGATCAATTTCATGACAACATGTCCTTTGCCTGCTAAATTAACCTGATGACAGACAATAGAAATTGAACTCTCAAATCAATTTACTCGAGTCTGAAAATTTTGTCTCAAAAAGAATGTGGCCACTTTTTCAGTGTCAAAAGATTTTGCAAAAACCTCGGAAGAACATTGTATTAATCTTGAAACTACAAATGGAAAAACAATGTTTTAAAAATCAGGGACAACGAGTATTTTTAGATAAGAGAATGGTAATGAAGCCAAGGTTAATTAAGGACATCAATGAAATTGAAAACAATAAAGATCAAATTGGAACATTATTGTGGATAACATTACTGGCAGAGAATGAGCTGTTACAGAAGGAAAATAGAAAATTGAAAACAGACTGACAAAGTTTTTTTTTTTGATTCTTTCAAAACGACACGAGTTAGACCAAAAACCAGAATGAACTCTTTAATGGCACAATGAACAAAAAAGTCTAATAAAAAATGCTGATGTACTAGCTCAGATTCAGATAAAGGGGTTTGCAATCTGAAGCATTAAAAAATGAGTTTACAGGAAATACTAACAGGGGAAATAGTGTGAATACTAAGTTTGCAAAACCATCAATCTTGGGGGATAACCGAGTAGTTTTACATACACACAGAAACAATCGTTGTTAGACAACCGACTGCGTTTAAGTCATAAACGACCTAAATTTCAAAACACGGTTTGCTCCCATTTTGATGTAAACAACGACTTTTCTAAACCCAGTCACTACATATTTATTTACCTAAGAGAACGAGAATTTGCCCATGCAAAAACCTTATTTACATGATTGCACCTAGCTAATCTAGGTATAGCTCAAAGACATAGTTTTCATTATCACTTCCTGGAGGAGGTAAGAAAAAAGACACATGACACTCTAGGAACTCTATAAAATTTTTCTGACACCAAACATTTTGTTTTGCTTGACATGTTTAGAAATGTGTTTTTTTTTAATGCAATTCTCGATTCTTGTGTGTTACAAATTTTATAAATGAAGTCAACTCGCGTGCCTAAGGTTCCATCCAATAAGACAACCAACAAAAACAAACCCGTAGAGCAAACAAGGGTTGCAATGAAACCAAATAAATAGATCCCAACAGGACATAGGTTTTCAATAAAAAGGACTTCCACTGTGCATGAGAAAACAACAAGTCCTAGATCTTGTATTAGGTGGCAACCAACGGGTAGAATTCTCAAGACTGTTTGTCTTAGATGGGTTCCAACCGGAAAGATAATTCACTCTAGGCACAACAAAGGTTGACATGTGGAACACCCCCAAATGGTTCAAAGAAGATATCACTAACAATGTGGAAAGCGAACAAGCTCTTGTATGTTAGTGCAGGTATCTAATTATGTACAGGGTAATAGTTCATCCTATAAAGGAAGGACCTCAAAGTTGGGTTGCGGAAAAGAAGATATCTCATAGAACCCAGGACTTCAAGGATTTTTGAAATGTTGAATCATCATAATGATGTTGACCATAATAGTTCAGACTTGCGCCCCAACGATAGGTGTTGTCTTGTGAAAATAAAGATGATCAGGCCTCGCTCTCATGTCCATTCCACGTGTGAAACAACGCGTTCAAGCCTCGTTCATCATCAAATGACGTCTGTTCACATCAGTTCAGGCCCCGTTCTTCATCAGATGACGTTTGAACGCAACAGTTTAGGCCTCGTTCCACAATATCAAATGACTTCTGCTCATAACCGTTCAGAACTCGGAATTCACGACCACAGCAATGAACTGTTCAAGTTCAAAGCTGGTTCCAAAAGTTGTTCCTCTAGCAGTTCATGACCAGCTACATCACAGGACATAGAGTTGAATTACTATTCACCTTCATATTGCTTTGTGAAGGAACAACGCGGCTAAATAAAAATACAAAATCAGAAAATAGAAAATTTCCAAAAGAATTTCTCGACATGTATCTTAGAATCAAATAACATTTTAACATGCTTAGAAATGTCAATTAACATTGACACGGAGGTGTGTGTAACATGATGTTCGAAGACGAGAGTTTTCAAATAGTTTCAAAACATGTCATTTCTAATTTTCTAAATGGCTTATGTGCAAATATCAGTACATAACCCGGACTTCAAATAAAGGAAGGTTTATAACTTATCCTCACAACGAGAAAATTAACGTTTCTCGGTCTTGAGCTGTTCTTACAAGACATTCAATGTTTTTAGCTCAAGAAAAAGGATAGTGTACGTATCAGTGCGCTTACCCTTAGCGTTAGAAGAGAAGTCCTCTAACATTTGGTTTTTCAAAAAAGTTGAACACAATTTTTCAAGAATTCTCGATATGGAAAAATTCATTAATCTTTCAAAAATTGTGGTGTGTTCAACAACTCCAACCCTCACAATGTTTTCAAAAGACAACAATTTTTCAATTGGTCCTATTTTTGAGGGGGAGTTTTTCGAAAAACAAAGTTTTAATGTTCTTGGATACATCAACAACGACAATTCTTATGTATTCAAAACATTATCAAAATGTTCCAAACCATTCATGCTGATAATATTTTCTCCCACAGAATTTTCAGACATTATTTAATCAAAGGTATTTCAAAAACTAAGTGTTTATTATTTAAAATAAGGGGAGAAAATGTATTTAAAATATGATCTAATCGACTCAATGTGCTAAACAGTAAGAAAAGGTTTTATGGTTCGATCTTATACCCAACAACATCTTAATTTCACAACGATTCTGAAGTCATAAGGTGGTTAGGTTAGGAATCAATCCTATGATCCAACCAGAACTAGAGAATCTACCCAAGGATAATCCAAAGTTAGAAATAGCAGTCCTTAGGTATGATTGGGAGGATTAAGTATATGGGATTAATGCACGATATGATTGAGCTATAACTGGAATAAATCACAACATGTCGTTATGTAATGAGTCTTTAGTATGCATCTTGGAATCGATTGAAGAATGAAAAAGAAGTGTATGGATAAAAGGGTGTAAACAAAGAAGCCCTTCACAAAACTTAAGGCATAAATCGGGTCAATACCATATGTGTCTGACTTCACAAGTTGGATTGCTGACATTGATAAATGACTTCATGGACCAAGTGTTGCAATGCACAACCTCTTCCCTGGCCCATTCGGGTTTCTTCTCAACAGAAACTTGTCCTATTTTCATGGATGATAAACACATTATCTATTGACATCTCTTTATGAGATCGTTTGTTTTTGAATAGGTGCCCAATCTGCTCCAAGCCTACCCGTGTACTTAAACCCAAAACGCACTAATCTGTGTCTAGAGCAAGAGATCAATCTAAATCTCGTCAGACAATTCAATTACAAACACTTGTTGTAACATCTTCTCGTTCCAAGCTGTTAATCAAGGTTCGCCTATGCTATCATCCTTGTGTATTTGCCAAATAGAATATCAGAGTGTTACGTTTAGTATTTACAATGAAGATGAAAATCCTGCTTGAGTCAACCTCAAACAAGCTTCGGGAGGTGATTGGTGAGATTCGTTTATGAATCAAAATTGTGGACAACTGGAATATCGATTTTTGCTCAAGTATGAATTGACGGTTGATGATTTTGATATCAGCTTAAAACTCCCGATGTGGTTACAAAAACGCTTTTTACAGTAATATGTCGATTGATTTCAATCAATTTTCTCGATTATCACCTAACATTATACCTGCAGGTTAAAACGGTGAGGGACCAGGTATCCCAATCAACCAAAGTCGATTTCATTACCACATGTCTCATGATCATTCTACATAGATAATCTAGCATGAAGCTCAAAAGACAAAGACTTACGCTAACTCTGATTGAAGCTTCTGATGAGGCCTTAGTATGAGGAATGTTGGTCAAAGACCATAAGATCGCAAATGGAAAGACGAAAAAAACAAGTAAGGAATAGATTTAAAGATCTAAAGACACAAGATCGCAAGATGGCATAGACGATAAAGACAATGACAAAGGCTCAAAGTCAAGATCGCAAAGCATGAAGGAACAAACCTACAACTAAGAACAAAGAGAAAGACCAAGACCACATGAGCTTAACGACAAAAGCAATCTCATTGATCTCATGAAGGAGTGTCATCAATGAACTCACTTTAGGGGAGATTGTTAGCCTCAAAATATTGAGTTGAACATGAAGTTCGTCCATTATGTATGTTAGTCTCGGTCAATCAATTAGTTAACGTTGTAATAGAATAGTATACGAAATCGGGCTCGTTAGTTAATCTAATATTGTATATGTTTCGGGTTTAATCCCAAGCAAAACCCGAGCCCAGGTCCTAGTCAAATATCCCGAATGTCACTTAATGTGTCAGGGTATATAAGTAACTTTTCCACCTAGGAAAAGCAAGTTGATTTCATTTTATAATATTTCATTTTTCTCTTTTTCTCTAATTCTCTCTCAACTCTCTCTCTTCTTTCTCTCTCTAGAAATTAACTCTCTCTATTTTCTAGTTCGATTCGTAGTTGTTATATGAAGTGAAAGTGTTATCGGTATCCTACAATGAGGGTGATGGTTGAACTTGCAAGCCATAAATAACCTATGACAAAACAAATGTAAACACTACGTTAAGTGAAGCGCAGGGGTATGACCCTACAAATCACCTCTGGTGTGAGAGTAAGTATGTGTTGTGGATGATAATAAGTATGTGTAAATATTAAGTAGGTGTTGAAAGAATAATCAAACCTGAAATACATGCCACTCTATTTTTTGGTGATGAAAATAAGAGTGGGCAAGACTCTGCACATAAGTCGATAATCGTGGGGTTATTCTACGATTTAAGGGGGATTCCAGGGTTTAGTGTACCATGATCTCTACCTTGGTGAGAAAGCCTGGGTAGAGGGTAGAACGTGGGTTTTGACCTAGTCACAGGTTACCTCTTCGCTAGTTTCATCGAAGGGGGCGCCGGGATGCGTGTTGGCCTTCGAGTGGCAAATTCCCATACTAGTAACCATCACGGAGAGGATTTTACGCCATTAGATATTATTTGAAAGTTTCTGGGTGTCATTGGGAGTGGATCCCTTTTGAGTTCAGAGGGGATACCTTCGATCCGAATCGAAGGGCACGTCATCAGTTAGCATAATTGTTAACCTTTGCAATACTTTGGTTTGCAAAGTGTTATTAGAGAGGAGATCACTCACACTTTACATTGTCATTCAATCCCCATTATTATTCTGCAAACAATGATGTATAATTGTAAATAAAATTTATAGAGGATTAAACATTGAAAAAGTTTTGTGTTATTTACTTATAGTCTTTACTGTTATCAAAACTCTTTTCAATATATTATTTCAATTCATGGGTTAGTTTATCATAACTTTGTTGTTATTGGTAAACTAATACACATGGAACAACAAGTGGTATCAGAGCCAAAGGTTTGTAAAACTTTTTAACTCTAAAACTGCTCAAAAGTTTTTAAAACCTAGATCCTACCATGGCTGCTCAAAGCAATGTACCCTAATTGGTCGATAAGAAATGAGGTAGTTATTCTGCTATTGCTCCTCGACTAAAAGTTGGTAAATTTAATAAATGGAAAAAGTGAATGCTTTGCTACTTAACTGGAATGGAACCCTACTACATACAATATATTAAGGATGGTCCATTCCAACCCAAGACCGCTGAAGGTGCTAACAAACCTAGATCACAATGGTCAAATGATCAGAGGATGGTGGTCAATCAAGAACAACGCCTTAAAAGCATCATTATATCATGCCTACCTGATGATATAATGAAGTCATTCATTAGTTGTGCTACAGCTAAAGAAACATGGAATAACTTGGTTCACAACTTTTAGGGCCCGTCAGATACCAAGAAAAACATGATCATGCATCTAAAACTTGAGTATAATACCTTTAGAGCTAAACCCTTTGAAAGTCTCTCTCAGACCTATACCCGCTACAAGACCTTGCTCAATGAGCTTTCAAATGATGGCGTGAAACTATCTAAACATGAAGTCAATGTGGGTTTTGATTGATGGTTTTCACACCATATATATATAATATATAATAAAATACAAAATATATATAAGTCTAAAAACAACAATCAATAAAACCGAGAAGTAGTATAGAGTGTTCCCGGGTCGTTTATCCCCAACGAGGCTGTACTGGAAAATCGATACAATCGAAGATTTGAGTTTATGATTGAAGTTTGAAGGAATAGGAATGATTGAGAAGGTGGGACATGGAAAAAAGTCAAATTAGGATGATAACGAACAAAAACGTTTAAGAAATACCAGAAATTACGAAATTAAAACTAGAAAACGAGAGCACGAATCCCGAACAAAGGTGGGGAAAAACAAAATCTCTTTAAAATTAACCCTACGAAGAAATTTTTACTTTTAAACTACTCTAGGGAACTAATAATGAAGAATGAAAAAGACTAGACTGAATACGGAGGTCGTTTGACCCAAAAACGAGTCAAGACAGAACCGCACCCGAGCCCCGTTCTTTGGAAATCAAAAAGTTACAAAAATGACCCTACGAAAATTTTTGTATTTTTCCTACAAACTATATGACAAAAGAAAATTTTCTAAAAAAGAAAAATATTTTTTTGATAATTTTTGTATTTTTTATGAATTTTTAAAACTTTTAACTAAATTAAATTATAAAAAATATTAAATGACTTCGAAAAATTCTGAAAATTTTATAAAAAATACTAGACACTCTAACAATCCTAGGAAAAATAAGAAACAAAAATCAGCTTAAGAAATAAGCCCCGAAATAAGCTTATACAGCTTATAGGCTTATGGGGCTAAAAAGAGTATAAGTAACAAAGCCCTTGAGTCTTTAACGAAAAAGACCCAAGGGCGCAGCGGTGAGATGTGTGTAAAAGAGGGGGACTGTATCGAGAGGTCTCGGGTTCGAGTCTTGCTCACCCGGACCTCTTGTCTTTCCCTCTTTTTATATTTTTTTTCTAAAAGTCTAGGGTAGAAATTGTGAAAGAGGAAAGTAAAGGGTAGGCGGGCAAACAATTATGAATTTACACTACAATGAAAACGGGTACCCCTGAACTAATGAGAAAATACCATTTAAACCCTACGATCTAGCTTATTTTTGGCTTATTGAAAAAGTGAGATTTAGCAAAAACTTAAAACTACAAAGTTGTTAAAGAGCTTATTCTAAACAACATTAACAAAGACACTTTTGACTTTTGTCCACAGAATAAGCTAAAAATCTAGCTTTTTGCTACTGTTCACAGAAACTAAGCTTGAAACAACTTATCTAGTTTATAGCTTATTTCAAGCTTATTTCTTGAAGAAAATGAAAAACAAAAGAAGCTATTTAGAGATTAAGATGTGAACTAAAGTTATCTAGGAAGAAATATGCCAAGAATTAACAAGATTATCAAGAAAATTGATCTCAAAAAGTGCAAACTTCAGCTTAAGACTGTTTTTAAATTTTTCTTAATAAGCTAAAAAGCTTATTTCTGATCCTTAACAGCTGAGATTTTGAATATAAGCTAAACTATGGATTTACATCTAACCTAGATAAAAGGTTTTCCAAAATTACAACTAGATATGAAAATTCAAAATGAAATAAGCTCAAATCCAATTATGCTGCTATGCTACTTTTTAAAGTACAAATAAGCTAGATTAAATGCTTAAAATTGAAAACTAAATGATGAAATGTAATAAGCTAGTGGAATTCTAGAAATGTGCTTAATTCTAAATTCTAATTCCTAATTATGAATGCTAAATGTCAGTGAGAAAATGCAATAGCAGCAACAGTTTTAACTATTTTTTTTGCTGATCAAATGACCAAATTCCTAAAATGCAGGCTTAGTTTGAGGAGAGAACATTTGTAAAACCTACTAAATACTTGTAACTTGGCTTGCATTAAACAATGTGGAACATTAGAAAGCTTAAAGTTTCTTAAAACTAAACCACTATCCACTTTCTAAAAATTGCCCTGGTGTTGGCATAAGATTTTTAAACTCTAAACTATAAAATTTACAAAACTAATTCGTAAACCTGTTTAACCTCTTGATATTATACCCTACCACAACTGAAGAAGTAATTTGACAAACTAGTGTTGACTTTAAAGGTCAAATAAAGCTAAATCCAAACACTCCTTTAAACTAACTGTCCAAACCTTATTGCACTTAAAAACTATCTAAAAGCTAACACAGCTAAAACATTTTATCTACTTCTACTTAAAATGACCTACTTAAGCTATTTTAAAACTAAAATGCTTAGCTTATGTATAGAAATAAGCTAGTTACTCTACTAAGCTATTAGACTAATAATGACAGAAATGAAGATTATGAAAACTAGATGAATCCTAGCTACAAAAGTTTAAAACAAATGCATATTAAAACTAACTCAACAAGTCTAGACAGGATTAGGCACAAAGAAAACAAAGGAAATAAGCTAATTGAATTAAGCTATGATTAAGATAAAATGAAATTTAAAGAAAATAAAACCTGAAATTGTGTTGTCTCAGAACCAAGCCACTCTTGTTGAGTGAGTGGCTTAAAACCTGAACCTAATGGCTCCTTAGCCTCTAAACCTTGAGCTTTAAGCTCAATAAGCTATATGAAGCTTATTACTCCTTTGAAACTCCAAATTGAATCCAAATACCTCAAGTGATCATGCTTTGATGTGAATTGATTAGAATGAGTAAATGAATGACTAATAACAAAGTTTTGACTAAATTTGAGCTTATGAACAGGAATAAGCTCAAAAGAGCTTATTGAATGAAAACGGCTTAATATTGAAATCAAAGAACAAAGAAGCTTAGAAACTGAATGTTATTACTCAAATTGATTACGTACAAGCTTAAGTAACAAAAGTACAAGTGCTTAAAAGCTGGATTTAGAAAACACAAGAGAAAATGCTTAAAATCGAGGAAATTACAAACTGAAAATTAAAACACACACACTAACTTAAAAAATGAACTCTAGATGTCCTATTTATAGAGAATTGAAGAGAAGAGGGGTGAGGAATTCTCGAATCTTCTATTCCATCTCAGCCGTAGATCATTTTTGAACAATTTCTAGCCGTTTGATGATAGTTGATGAGGTGTTTAGACCAATCAGCTATTGCCACGTGGGTGAATTGACGTGGAGAATGATTAATACGAGGTTGGATTGAATGTAGAGGAGCGGGGAAAGGGAATTTGGCATGTTGGGTTTGTGGTTGTTTTGGCGGGAAATTCTGTTGGGGACGGTTAGAGGGAGGTTTTAAGACCGCGTTTATGTTTAAAAGTTTGAGGTAATTGCAACTTCAGTCTCTGCGTTTCTATTCTCCAATATGTAGTGTAAAAACACTTTTGTTATTGTCAAATTCGGCCCTTGTGTTTGTTATTTCCATTTTCTTCCTTTATAAACAACTTTCTTCTTATGCAAATTTGGTCCCTTGAACTTCAAAAATCTAAATGAGACTTTGAAACTTTGAAACTTGTCACTATTAGTCCTTTGACTTCATTTTGGGTCTTCATTTCTTGTATCAGGCTGATCCGGCTTTTGATTGTCTTCATTCTTCACTCTTGTCTTGTCTTTTTCGTTTCTTGTCGGTTTTGACTGATTTTTCTTCTTTTTGT
>BQNB010196864.1:0-11257 GCA_026074375.1 Tanacetum coccineum | reverse complement strand
TAGAGTTAAATTAGAAGAAGCTCCCGCTTAGCCGTTAATGCTTTATAATGATACTACTAATAAGTTGTGATAGCTATGTCGAAACCCCGTGTAGGAAATGCTTAAATGCCCGTTACAATGTTGAAAGAAACTATGATATTGTAACTTTTTAAGCCGGGATAATAATTGCGTATTTTCCTAAGTGAATTATGATTTTAATGGCTTCATGGTTTAGTTTTAGATTGGATTATAGCTTTTGGTTTTATGAAGAATTCATCAAAAGGGTTGGTGATTTTTATATTGCATATGAACGGAGTTATCGAGTTTTTCTTCAAAATGATTTTTTTTCTATGAAAATAATGATTTTGAAGAGGATACATAACATAACTATAGTAGGCTAGAAATTGCTTTAAATATAAGCCCACTCTGATAAACGTAGAATTAATGGACATTCAATCAAATTTGGTTGTTGCTGTAAAAGTCAAAGAAAATGTGTTCTAAAGTTGGATTGGTCTAATTGGCAGTGACAACATGTCGGAAGTTCAACGGATGCCTCTAACCGGAAGTTTCAACTACGGTAATGGTCACATGAATGGGGTGATTTCACTTCGTTCTTCTGCAAGTAGAGTGGTACTTAACACAGTAAGAGGCGCAGGCCATGAGGTGTCAAGCTATCAACCTAAAAGAGCAACAATGGAATGAGACGTGGTAGTAGCAGATGCTCCTAAACGTAAACTTCAATTCCAAACACCCCCTCAGTGGCATCAACTTGATAAGGATCTGATGGAAATCTTCTATAAAAGCTTTCAGGTGAGGTGATTAATAATGGTATATATTTTTGTGATTGTTATTAGTAAAACGTTGTAATTATTTTTCATTTAGTGGCAGGATCGATATCAATACGAGGATAACGTTGCTCCTGAAACAGCCGGACATGTTTGGGAAGGAAGGGCTAAAATAAGATTTAGAGGTTTGTGGGTGTTAGAAGAAGCTGAAAAGAAGACCGGTAGTAGTAACCCTGCTCATTGGACATTGGTTTGCCTTGAAGTCGTAAACGAAGAAGATTAGGACAGGATCCTTGCATCATGGATGACAGAAAAATGGAAGAAACTCTCTGCTGCTGCTGTTGTAAACAGAAAAAAGTTCCAGGGGATGAAGAAGGATCGACGTGACACAGGAGGGTGCGCACAAAATGTTGTGGAAACTAACACAGGGAGCCAAAGTTTAGGCGCTGAATCTGCAAGTCAAAGGCATCGCACCAACGCAGGTGAGTTTCGAAAGGTGACTAAATGGGTGATTTGTAATCTTTAGTAACGGGTAAAACTATGTGGCAAAATGGGTAATCAGTGATAAATTGGAAATATGGCTTTGTTGAATTTCTGTTGTTTGACTGCTATTAAAATGCAGGCTGTAACAAAACACATCGCTTAATTTATCTTCTTATAAAAAGTTCCTGCTAAAATGCAAGGTTTATAAAATAAGATTAAAAGTTCAGGACTGCCACAAAACACTTTACACTAAATAAAAAATTATTTAAGATTAAATGTTCTTGCTAAAATTCAAACCTTGCAACACACTGATAATAAACTTATAACACATATCCAAACACCCTTAAAATCAAAAGAACGTAAACCTAAATCGCCACAATGGCTAAAATGAGATATGACGATTTGCGAAATGTGTTAAATGATGACATTAGGTTCACTTTTTTTTTGGCAGGAATGACAAGTGCAGTCTTGATTTTTGGTCGCTTGCCAACAGCAACGCTATTGCTACCATTGCTGGAGAAGGTTATTCATCATCTGCTGATATATCCAAAGGTAATGGATCAGCCCTCTTCATAGTAAATCGCATGCAATCTGGAAATAAAAAATGATATTACATAAGACTGGTAGTGAGTTGGTATAACTGATACAATGAACCGCAAAATGAGGAACAATGGTGGTGAATAAAAACATACATAACTAATCACAAACGCATTTGATGCTTAAGAACTGCTTGAATATGAAGCACATTATTGATATAATTTAGCATCGGCAAGGACAATACTACCCATAGGTGGCGAAATGGGTGGGTTGGTAATGGGTCAGAACGAGCTATAATGCAACCAGTAACATGCTAACATCTTAGTTATATTAACAATTCTTCAAAATGCACACCATATTGTACGTCTTCTGCAGAATTTAACACCTAATTTTAATAAACTTTCCATGCGCCAATGTTAACTAATTAATCGGTCAAAGTGTCGAACTATGAAAACTGTTATGGCTACTGATATATGTTACAAAATGGGAAATCTGTGCTAAATTGGAAAAATGGCTTGGTTGAATTTCTATTGTTTGGCTGCTATTAAAATGCAGGCTGTATAGCTAGCTGCTTATACGTTTATAGTTTTCTCTGCACATTTGCAGCTTGGGATTTTGAAGGAACAACTAAAGTGCAAGCAATAAGAGCAAAGGAGATGGACCAGATGCCAAGATGATGCAAGTGACTGCACGAACACTGCCAAGCTCTACTCCTTTAGTTGATAATTCATATTTGAAGGTCTGAGACTATGTCATCCCCATCTGAATATGCGACATTTGAATCGATGTCGTGTAAATTATGTTAGAAATATCGGTCACTTGATCATTGTTATGTATAGAGTGAACTCATAGTAGAAAACATCAGGAACTCGGGAAAGAAACACTTCTATATGTTCCATTCGTATATGTTACACACAAATGACTAAAAAACTGATGGAGAATAATTAGTTATGACTATAAAGGCCGGTTAATACTTCTACTTTCTAACTTCATACATGTGGCAAATCATACACGTTTACTTATGAGAGTCCGTTATATTTCCATATTTTGTTTCATTTCAAAATGGTCAACTAAATAAATGACAATTTTAGCTTTTATCCATAAAAAAATTGGCATATGTTGGTTGGGTTAAATAGGACGACACCAGATTATATGATCGATCCTACTAACGTTGGTGTTCTGTTTTTTGTTTTGCAGGATAACAAAGGGATTAAAGCTACCTTATATCTATGAGTGATATATTGAATCAAAACAGGAGTATACATTAACGGATTGTCATGAGGCGTTCGGTTCAGGTGGTATGCGTTAATCAGCTGATGTATAATTTGTAGAAAAGTATTTAGAACATATGTGAATGAAGTTGACTCGAAAGAATTCCCTGTTGGTTGCGTCGTTGGCTGGAGAATCCCTGCAACCAACATGTCCCACCTCTACAATGTTTGGGCTTCTCAACGCCATTTTCATGTTGCCGATACTTTACGTTGGTTCTTCTGCCCTTTTCTGTTTCGTACAATTCTTTACGTTTTTTATCATTAGCACAAAAAAGTGTAATTTTAATTAAACGTTTCAGTGAGCTGTGAACGACGGCAAGGACTTGCACATATCAGACACCATTGCTTCAATCGAATTACATATGCGCATTTTATTTTTCCTTTCCTAAACTAGATTTCATGCTCAAAGTATACCATTTCTGAATTTGTTGGCGTCATTATAAATTAGTTTATTGTAGTAAAAATAAAGCTATTGACAGTATCAGTGAATACTCAACATTGTTTTCTTGATCTGGCATTATTAATATGAGATTAAGCACTCTTAAGTTATTGTATAAGTTTAGTGCATTATCAATATACACACTCTAACAACCACTTAGCGATTCTAACAGAACATAGGTCAAACGTAATTATCTCCCAAACTCCCAATATTTAGCAAGGCAACTCATTTTTCTCTTTATTTTATGTGGTTTGACAGCAACTATGCAGCAAGCAGTTTCAGGAGGTGAACACTTAGAACAAATCATGATGATGTTAATAAAATCTTCAAAACTTACCTCCTTTATCAGTTCCCTTTGTGGTTTGTTGGCGCTGAGGTGTGGTCTGCTTGATGTGAGGCGAACCATTTCTAATTTGCACCATGAAACAATTATCTTCTTATTCAAGTAAGAATTATTACCACACACACACACACTAGACCTTGACCTTGGTGAGTCAGTTTATTGCATTTTATGTTAATGGAACTATTATTTACCGTAACGGGGCGTTTAGGATTGCTTATATAAGTTTATGCTTATCATTAAGTAACAACTAACAAGACATCAAAAAGTTCATATAGTCAATCAGGTTCTGTGATTTAATACAACTTCTGAGTGTGATGAGACGAACCGAAGTGCTATAAATAAGAAAATACCAGTAGCATTATATCTCAGCAAGACAAAATTATTATATATAACAAAATTTGGGCCACTTTTTTTTAGTGCTAATGTCTTTGCCCAGAGCGTAAATTATACCCATGGTGCTAATTGATTATTTCATACACAGCAGATTTTCTATTTATAAGTTTATGTTTGAGGTATCTCGAAATATTACGAGATCAATTGAAATTATTAATTTTTAAGTATGATTTCACCGCTTGTAATATATCTGTACAATATTTCATAAAATTTTTTATTTTATAATAAATGTATTATTCTAAAATTAATCCGTTGTCGATTAACAATATGGGAATATTGTTAAACTAAGACAATTCTGAGTGATTGGTGATATTATAGATATGTGATATTACAGATATTAAGGATGAGTCCACCAAACTCACATGATATTCATAAGATGAATATTGGATTTCCCCGCCACAAGAATATCACTTTATGGATCGACGTCATCAAGTGAATCTTGTACGTGATTTTATTTACATAAATCCTTAGACTTGAGATGCAAGTAGGTTTAGCATATGTGGATATTCCTTCTTGATATAGTTTAAGTTGTCCTGAATAAGGTAACTAATAAGGGCTTTGTCAGAATGGTTTATGCCACATGATGACTGGACACTTGTAGTCAATATAGAATTTGTTCCTTCAAATTGTTGAAGAAGATACCACTGGGCCCCTCATAGAAATAATCAGATGTGTGTATGGCCGTACCTGAAAACTCAAGAAGATATGTCTCATTGATTTTCAGTAATCTTGATTACTTCATATATGAGAAACAGAATCGTTAAATATGGAATGACATTGATCCATATCCAATTTAACAACGGTATCGGAAACAAAGGGATTGTAAATTCATAAATCATTTGTTCATGCCCTGTGAAACCACACTCGGATGTTTTTGGGAGCATTGGCGTGTTGCTAGACGCTTACCAATGTTATTATATTATTCATACATGTCCAAGTGGGAGCTGTTGGATTATGACCATATATGATTAATATATGTCCGGAAATATTCCCGAGCCTAAGGGGACGCACACGTTTATATGTTAAATGACGAGTAAATATATTAATGTAATATATTAAATGTATAACAAACGATCGTTAAAAGTTAACGAGTATTAAATAATTAGTTAAACGTTTAATGGTTAAACGTGAGGGACTAATTATTAATAAACCAAAGTTTAAAGGGTTCGGTTTACTCTTTTTATTCCTAGTCGGCTGGAACATATAATCCCACAAGGATTGGGAGATCAAGTCTATATATATGAGTTTGGTTTTTCATTATAACAAGGTTTTAAACCCGCGCTTTGCCACGGAACGTGGGAGACTAACTTTAAAACAAACCGATAACCCAAAAGACTGTTTCTGTAAATTGTTAATGAAATTTTTTTTGAGAAAAGTCCTTGGGTTATCTTTTCGTTACAAAGTTAGTCCTTAAGGACCATCTTTGCAATGCACTAATAGCACCAGACTATAGGTATTTTGGTAACAAAACTTGATAATACAATGTTTTTTCATAGTCGCGTTTTGTATTGAGATTTTTTACAAAACAAAAAAATGTCTTACTAATATACAACCATGTACACACGTTGAGCTTCTACAAAACATAAAGGACCATAGACCGCATCCGTAACAGTTGTAAAACTTATGCTCCAGGTGACAGAAATATCCAAATTTCCTTAAGAGGCGGGTAGGGGACTTTCACGATTAATAGATTCTTGTCATAGAAACTGCGAGTTGTGACCGTTCCAACATTTACCACTCGTAAACGCCTTCTCAGCAACATGTAAAGTTGTAAAATATACACATGCCAAGTGCTTGGCTGTTCCAAGATCATTGTCGCCATCGCCATATAGAACAATCTCAGATGGGTGAAATGAGAACCACCTCAGCATTTGAAAACATTTCAGATACCTGAAAAGCTTAACATGATACTTTAAAACAAAAAAATGGAAACATGGACATAGCTTTCTCCTGCACACCATGCTTCAAAAACCATTTCTTTATTCGATTAGCCGATACTATAAGTCACTCTATTTGAATTATCCAAAAAAAGAAACGAAAAAGGCAAGTATTTATGTGTAACTTCTGGTGTGATAGGCAACATGTCACTAACTGAAGTTCTACCCAACTGGTTGAATAGGGAATGAAAACGGGTTGCGTGGGTTTGGACTTCTCTTGTATACAAAAATACTAACATTATAGTTAAAAGCTACTCCATAAATGCATCATAATTCTTAACTCTAATAACAGCAGATAGTGAATTCATTTACATTACTAAAACTATTAGACACAACACACTAACTCGTGATATGATGTTAACATCCTAACGTACATTTTAGTTTTAGCAAAACCTCCTAGCTTTCTTCGATCCATGATATAATTTGAATCAAATTCCAAATGTTTGGTTAGTCATGTTTAAAGGTAGATGTTGGCAATGAGAAGCTGTCAAGTATCTAAAAATTGCATGCTATCATACTATCAACATTTCAAATCCTCGATAGCTGTTACATAGTTTCATTCATATTTTATTTGTGATTATGTCAAAGATAATTTATTGGTGCACTAAATCATCATATACGTAACAAACTTAGCAGCTAAAATGACCCCAAAAGGCAGCCTAAACAGAGTGTAAAAACAGCCTAACTTTACTTGGAATTCATTTAAATGTAAAAAGGTGATCTGAAGTTCTACTAAATGGGCTAAATAGGGAATGAAAATGGGTTACGTGGGTTTTGATGGTATAGAAATATGGGAAGAAAAAGGAAACGCAATACGCTTCGATTCTTTGAAAAACGTATGTAAGGAACCACAGACCTGAGATTTGGTGAATTGGTATGTTGTTGAAAATGATGATCCTATTCTTCGTCGACTGCTGCAGAATTAACAGCGTAGTGAACAAATGTTTAGTAACAGGTTATCGTGTTCCTGATAATATGTTCATATTTAAAATTGTTGTTAGGATGTCGTTGTTATGTAGTATTTAATGAAAATAACAAAAATAATCGGTTACAGAGAGAGATCGATTAGAGAGAGAATCGAAGTTGTGATGTGTGTGTTATACACTTTTTGTTTTCAATTTAATGAATTGTGTAACGACGTAAGTGTCATATGCTCCAAAAAAGATGCTTTTTTCTATACGACTACCCGATATAGAACCAAAAAAGTATTAAATTGATTACCAGAAGTGTAAAGATCTTCTTAGCTGTTCGGCGAGGTACATAATATCCTCCACGTGTGCTTCTGTCATTTGATGTCAGATGTAGCTTACATCATCCCAGTAAAAGTCATAAGACCAGTATATATCAGTGCTTAGAGTGACTATGCCTTTAATTTGGTTTCCTAAACCGTCGGGTTAAGGGCAACCTGCACATTTTTCTAGTGCTGGTAATGTAATTTGTAGGACCATATTTGCATAATTGGCTAACCGAACATGTGATGTCAAGGAGGAGAAAAAAATCTTACGACTGGAATCTCAAGCTGTGTTATAGTCTGACTGTCTCCTCATCAGGTCCAAATTCAGTCACAATATCCGGCTGTAAAAGTCAATGCAAAAGTTTATAATCAACGACTTAACACAACAAATTTAAATATCAAAATCTGTTAGCAATATGAAAATGTAGCAAGTACCTGAGATGAGTCAGGAATGTCTAGTGGTACATTTGAGCCAGATCTAACACAACATTAAAGCCGTCACATTTATTCGCAGCTTGTTGATCTCTACAACCGGCCGTTGAATAATATTGCGTTGATCTTTTTTATCTAACAAAATTGTTCTAGGAACACCTTGTGAAAAAGTTACAACATAATTTGAATATGTACATTTCATAACTCAAATAGATAAAGTCAAGCAAATATTGTATTTGTAACTTACCATTAGAGAAGAAACCCTTATCAATATCGGCAGTCTCGACATCAGCCTCTTATCGTCATCCATGCTAGCTCTGGGTAGGCCAAAAATAAGTATAAAATGTCAACTTTTTTTATGACAGAAATAAAAAATAAATTACTGAAAAGGATGACATGTAACCTCATTTGCATTCTTGAAACAGCTGGACTCGTGTTTCTTTTACCACGTTACACGCCTCAGAAGCAAAAGATCTACATTATAATGGGTTTTGCCCTCTGATTCCTACAAAAATGAGCATCTACGATCAGTTATCATATCTTTATATGTGTTACCAAAGCAAAATCATTCAATTCATCGTACCTAATAACCAACTCCTTAGCCACTTAAAGCAAAACTGCTTATTTGACCTTAAACTAAGCAGATGCAAAACTGCTTTTTTCTTTCTTAAATATAAATAGATAAGCAGAAAAGATATGCAATCTCAATTCGCAAATACCTTTAAATCACACATCATTACTTTCCGTTCAATCCTTTGTATTTATTAATAAAAAGGCAACTAAATGCTACAACACTGTATATATACTGCAATACACCAAATGAGTTTACATGTACAACGTCACGCCTATTTCTGATTTGGCATCTAGAGTGGTTATATGGTCTATGGACAATAATATCCACAAACTAATATTTGATACTCAGTTCCAAACAAATACTCTAATTAAGGAATAGTTAGTAATTTTACATAAACACTTAAAATATTTAACATCTTTTTGCATGATGAAATGTATCCTTAAAATTTTATAATAGATCAATCTCAAAAAGAACTCAGCCTTAGCAATGAAAAGCATTGGGATCCAATACCATTATAAACACGAAACTAAAACATGAAAACATAAATTAAAGGGATCCAATACCATTATAAACATCTAGATTAACCACGATAAGGCATTGCAAGTCACAAAAACAATTACATTCAATTGCGTTATTTATAGCTTATATTCAGGGCCTTTGGGCTTATTTGAAACCGAAAAGGCTAATAAGCTCACTCTTTTCAGAGCTAATAAACAATAGCTTATTAACTTAAGCTAATAAGGGGCGTTTGTTTTGGCTTATATATCAGGCTTAATGCTTATTTGATTTTGAGCTTATGTTTCATAAATTCAATTTGTGTGGCTTATTTTCAAACTTTTCAAAGCCCGCTCTATAAGCCAAAACAAACACCCCCTAAGCCCGACATTCCCAATCTGATTTCCTAGTGGATGGTTTTCCTTTAACTTTCCCAATGAATCTAGGTATTCAAAAGCGTGGCACACGTATTTGGCGCGTCTAATTTCAACAAATTATCATAGATTGTGGTACACTTACTTACTAAGTATAGGTTATAGCAATCTTAAAGAGGGCGTTTATATCCGGCAGGCATAATTAAGTACCGTGTGTAATAGGAGCAACGCAAACTAAATCAGTAACATGCTGATGACTTTAAACAAACAAAACATTCAGACACGCCTATGGATTCTATAATGAAATTCCTAGTATCGGTTACTAAAATTAATATGTTTATGTTAAATTACAAATTTTAATGTACAAAGCTCACCTCTTTATCGAAAACAATGATGCTACTATTTCTATCACAGCCCAGGTCGAGTTGAACATCACCACTGCCTGAAAGCAAATTCAAAACCAAACCATAAAAAAAGAACATAAAAACAGACCTCCCGAGTAATTAAATTATATTTTTTTAGGTATAATCCAGATAATTTTTTTCCCCAAAATTAAAAATTTAGAGTTCAACAACTAAAAAAACATAGATATTGAAACTGAAAAACCTGAAGCAACACATTGCCATCCATTATTCTAGTTTTGAACACATGTATCTTCCTCATCAAAAGACGGTGATTATTATACCTGATGTCCACTAAGGGGGTGTTTGGATTAGCTTGTTTGTAGGGCTTATGGGTGATTGTGTCTCACCCGCTGCATTTCAAATACCTTTCTCAATGCGACGGTGTGTTTGAACGTTTTGTATACGACCACTTTGACCAGATTTGAAATCTGTCAACCGATTAGACATATCTGAAGGATTAGTCGTGACCCACAACCTCCCATCTTGTCCGCCGGATTCAGGCAGCAGTTGTGAGCCGGAAAAGACTTATTCAGATTGATTGATTCGTCTACTGCATCTTGAAGAAGGCCCAGGTAGATCCATTGCCATTTCTAAATAGGGTCCTGAAAAAACAACACCAAATCGACATAAAAATACCATCTCGATGAAGGAAGAATTCTAAGTGGTGTTTTTATATTCATTTGGAAACTGTTGATGTAATATTAAGGGGGTGTTTCAAGCTTAAGCTTAATACATAAGTATTTTCAAAGGAGTTCTATGTTTAAAGAGCACTGAATCAGGGTCCTTCAAAACATAATGAATTTGGTACAACATGAAAACAAAACAAATAATCTGAGGATGAACTTACGTTTACAAAAAAAATATCAAAAAACACAAAATATCAACAAATACCCAAATCATATTAAATACCTTAAAATTGATTGCCAAATATTATTTATATTCATAAGAAACTAAAAGATAATAAAAATTGAGAAATCCATTGTATTGATTACCTGAGACCCATATGATCGTAATTGAAGATGACCGGTTGCTGCTCTGACCACCAACTCTTGCCGCACGCGCTGGCATCTCCAAGACTTTAAACCCTATATTCAAACAACCAAAGAAAATTAGAATCAATCCTTAAAAAATATAAAAAATAAAACTTGATCTTGATTAATTGATGACTAAGTTTATCACTAACATCAGTACATCACCGATAAGCAACACCCAGATCACCAAAAACCTAATTAAACAACTTATCCCAAAAAAAACACACAAAAGGTGCAATAAGATGGAGTTTGATCTTCAATGGGAAGAAGAAGAATCGAGAGAGTGTGCTACATACACCAAATGACCACAAAGCCAACAAAATAATGACATGGTACTTGAAGATTATGTTAATTTACCAAGACCTTTATAATAGAAAAAGTCCAGGACTCTGATATAACTAAAAGGATATAAACTACCCCACAAAGATGATGGCAATAATATCATTCTACATCAAAAACAGATTAATAAGCAAATTGGTCCTTTACCTCTTCCACCACCTCATCGTTTTCTAGGAACTCATTGTTTTCCACATATTCCTCCTACTA
>BQNB010196863.1:0-11257 GCA_026074375.1 Tanacetum coccineum | reverse complement strand
ATAATAGTGTAGTCTCTAGAAATACCATTTGTTGGTTTTCTAGCTTTGAAGAGATTAGTTCACTATGAACTATTCTTTCATATAAATTATATTTATTCGTGTACAAAATGGAAATCTTCTATGACCACATAGCAAACTCACGGAGATGAAGAAGAGCAAGCTAGTGGTTAATAATTAACATAGAAGTAGGATTAGTCATGAAACGATCATAAACTCACTATGGATGGAACAAACTCCCTTCGACTTCAACGAGCGTCTTGGATTCATGTCAACCATCGTCTACGTCTATCGGAATCAATTTTTATATATTCTCAACTACGTGTTGCTATCTTATTGTTTTCTCTATCCATTCTCGTCTTATCTTAAATCGAAACAATTAATTTTCTTTTCGAAGAAATTAATTTCTCCCATTCCTTGCATGTAAACTCATTTCTAAATTGCCTCTCAAATTGACACTTGATTATCTCATCCGAAATAGTCAAAGAAATTTTTAATTAAACATAGGGTTAATTAAAAATTGTCAATATTCATTCTCACAAAAAAAATGGCCAAAAATCAAAGAAATTTTTTTTCTCTTCAGAGGGCGGCCCCTTTAAAATTAAGGGGACCGACCGTGTAAGTTGGGCGGCCTCTTTAATTATTTAAGGGGGCCGGCCAATGGAAAAACAAACAAACCCTTTTCATTTCGAAAATACATAGCCAAACACAATTTTTTTCTTCCCTCTTCCACCTGCTGTGACGAAAAACCCACCACTATATTCACCAAAATCAAACATCAAATCATCCAATTAACCAAAATTCGTAAGGGGCAATCACAAACAAATCAATCAACGACATCAATTGTAAGTTTTCCATCATTCTTTTCATTTGATTCATCCAATTTTGCTCTCAATCAAAATTATTGGGTGTTCTTCATCATTTTCATATTTTCATTTTAGCTTAGGATTTCCATAACTATAATGATACCCGTAGTCATAGGAACACTACATTCTTGATAGGATTGAATCAAAACACTAATTGAGTCACAGATTTTTTTTGGTTCAAAAATTTCATAAATAAACATACATATTTAAAAAAAAAATTACACATTGTTGATTCATGCCAGAAACATGTTAAAACAACATCACTTTGCTCGTCAAAATGTACATTCCTAAATGTATACTTTTTGAATCAATAAAAAATGTGTTATAAAAATAAAGGGGCGTTTGGTTCGTTTCTTAGGATTAATTTTTAGAGTCGAAATGACCATCACCATAGTTTTGTCACTTGTATAAACACTTATTTAACTTGTATAAATCATCAAGATATATAATTCATATATATATTGATACATTTCATGATTGGTATGAAATAAAGGGGCGTTTGGTTTAACGTTTCAAGACGATTCCGAATATATAAGAAACTTAAAAAATGGAACTAAAATGAAGGAGATATGAATTTACAAGATTTCGATAATTAAATATATAAAAAGAGTCTTTATATATAACAGTTTGTGTAAACTGCTATTGTACAGATTTTTATAAAATTTGTAAACATAATACTTTGATAGATTATCTCGATACGAAACCGTGGATATAAAGAACGTTAAAAACGGAGTTAAAACGAGAAAGTTATGAATTTATAAATATTCTAATGCACTATTTTATTTTCTGCACTTTTTATAAAATACATAAAGCTGTTAGAATTTTAAAATGAGGTTTACGAGTGTTTTCGGGTCCGTTTGGGCTATAAAAACCTTAAGAAATAATGTAGTATCACTTATATAATATTTATACATGTTTTTAACTTTATAAATATTATTTTATAAAATAATTAAACTATTTATATAATGTCATTATATAAATAATAAAAACATTAAATCAAGCATTATTAACAGTAATCAATTATTGGGCGAAGATAATATTATTTCGGAGATACATACCTCGATTTATAAACAAAACTAATAGGTGGTGATATAACTTGATAATGTACGTTGTCATATTAATTTTAAATACATTATACTTATACGACCTATAATTAATTAGGTTGCATTTCGGATCATACGTGATGTTTCTCTTATTTGATTTTCTAGAATTAATACATTCCACTTGAGGTGGGTTTCATAGCCCATATTTTACTTGTTTTGAACTCTTTTGGGGGAGAAATACATGCGCATTACAAAATCGTTTACATACTTGTTCTCATAACTTATTTACAAGCTCGTTTACAAAATAGTTTACATGATCTATTCAAAACTTGTTTGCACACTCATTTACATACTCATTTACTTATCTCAGGATGAGATACATTGCTTGTTTTCACTTATGAATATAACAACTTTACTTTCATTTAAATGGTTACGGATTAGCCTAAGTAGCATGAGCTGTTAATTACGGTAGGTAGGCGTGAGTTTTATAAATAGATCTATTGGGAGTGACATTCTCGTTCAGGTAAGTAGCGCTTACTAGTTCGACGATTAGCTCTCACTAGTTCGAGATCGAACTAACAAACGTTATACCATGTCGGAGCATTGGACTACATACACGTGAACTCTTACTGTGCCTTGAATAAAGTGGCATACTAACATGTCTGAGCCTCAGCATCATAGAACTTAGGGCAATTGAACTTACTTTTCGTGATATTGTGCACATTAAATTATCATACTTGAAAATCTTGTGGTCCAATACATACATACATTTTTGTGACTATTTAATGATAGAAATGGTCATGCATACTTTACAAAACTATGATTTCGACTTACACTTTTATGAATACTTAAGGATTGAAAAGGTTATGCATACTTTGCAAATCTCGGATATCAACATTTTAACAAACGCATTTTGTGTGGTTTGTGGTTATACGCATCTTAAGAAAACCTATATATTTAAGTTTATGTGTTGCATGAACTTAGGTAATCGCAATCACTTCTTTAGGTATTGCATACTAGGCAATACACAATTTAACATTTGTGGTCCAACATTTATACTTACATAAACCTATGAACTCACCAACTTTTAGCATGTATTTCTCAGGTGAACAAGCTACTTGATGTTCTTGATGTGCATTGGAGTCTAAACTTTTCAAGAATACAATCATGGATGTCTACTTGCATAAAAACTATCTAATCTCGTTGTATTACTTTCAAGCTTTTCATTATGATGCAACTTTGGGACAAATGTTATAACAAGTTCAATTTCAAGAAAATCAACGAGATTACTTTTCAAACGACTAATTTAGAGGTCGTTCTCTCATATATTGTGCTATTGTATTATGAAGTAACACTCCCAGATATATTTCCGCTGTGACCTATTTTGGGGGTGTTACATATTGGTATCTAGAGCCAAGGTTATAGAGAACTAGTCTTTATATTTTACCGAGATTATAACCATTTTTACAAACATTGCATCACATAAAACTTTTCACGAACATACACTATTTGTTTGCATTAGTTGTTTACACTAGATCCTTACATGATTTATATACGTGTTTATCTTACATTACGTATATTACTACACATGACTTTATATATACTTACCTTCTCTTGAGTATATTTTACACTTGTTTATATAAGATTTATTTATATAAATACTAGGACTTTTCTCTAGACATTGTGAATGACGCGATGGTCTTTAAAACTTTTTCATGATTTTACATAATACCGTTTACATAACATTGAAACTTGTCACACTCCGCCAATCCTACAAGTTACCTTTATCATTCAACTTCAAGTTTAAACACCCATTGTATACTATTGAAACGCGACTTTAACCTGTCATCTCATAACATTTCATCTTTGAATCACGACTCTTAGAACTGAACTAATTTAATTTTATTACTCCTTTGATTTTGAAGAAAATGCCTCCAAAGAAAGCCACTATGAGTAAAGTTGCTATTAATCGATTGTTAGCCCAACGCGTGGCTGATGCTTGGCTGTAGGATCCCGTTAACACTTCACTTCATACAATCGATCACGAAATCGGAACTAGAAAGGAGAAAGAAAGAGTTGTTCTAGAGAGAGAAACTAGAGAGAGAGATATATGAGAGAAAAGAGAAAAGATATTTCTAGATATTTTGAACAACTAACTTTTCCAAGTGGAAAAGTTCCTTATATACCCCGACACTTAAAAGTGACGCGCGGGATATTTAACTAGGACCCGGGCTCGGGTTTTGCTTGGGATTAAACCCGAAACATATACAATATTAGATTATCTATCGAGCCCGATTCCCGATATTATCCTATTACAACATTAACTAATTGATTGACCGAGACTTAAATACATAATGAACGAACTTCCAGTTCGACTCAATATTTTGAGGCTAACAATCTCCCCCGAAGTGAGTTCATTGATGACACTCCTTCATGAGATCATGAGATTGCTTTTGTCGTTAAGCTCATGTGGTCTTGGTCTTTCTCTTTGTTCTTAGTTGTAGGCTTGTTCCTTCATGCTTTGCGATCTTTACTTTTGGCCTTCGTCATTGTCTTTATCGTCTATGCCATCTTGCGATCTTGTGTCTTTGACCAACATGCTCATACTATTCATCATCTTGAAAGCTTTATTTCAGAGTTTGCGGAAGTCTTTGTCTTTAAATCTTGAGCTTTCTTGATAGATTGTCTTTGTAGAATGAGCATGAACATGTGGTAATGAATCGACTTTGGTTGATTGAGATACTGTCACCACCGTTTTAACCTGCAGGTTTACGTTAGTGATAATCAAGAAAATTGATTTGAAAATCAATCGACGTGTCACTCGTTAAAGTGTTTTTGTAACACATCGAGAGTGTCATGTTTTTATCAACATTCATCAACCGTCAATTCATTTACTGGACCATCTCGTGATCCAGTTGTCACAAGTTTGATTCATATAGAATCTCGCAAGTCACCTACCAAGAGCTTGTTTGATGCTGGCTCAAGCAGGATTTCCATCTTCATTGTGAATACATTAGTATCACTCGGATGTTCTGGAAAGATCATAATGATTATTACGTAGGACTCTTGATAACAGCTTGTGAACCTGATGATGTTCAACAAGTGTTTGAAATGGAATGTGTCCTAACGAGATTTTGTGATTGATCTCTTGGCTCTAGACTCGATGTTTAGATGCATTTGGTTTAGTACTCGGGGGCTGGGAAGATTGTACTATTCAATTTCAACAATCTCGGAGTGAGATGTCAATGATAACGTGTGTTTCTCCGTGACAATTGAGACAGTTTCTGTTGAGCGAAACCCGAATGGCTGGGAAGGGTTGTGCATTGCAATCATGGGGGCCATGTGTCGTTGTTTTCAATGTCAGCAATCAACTTGTGATTCTGACAGCATATGTATTGACCCGGTTTCTGCCTTAAGTTGTGTGGAGGGCTTCTTTCTTTAGACCCTTTATCCATACATTTCTTTTTCATTCTTCAACGCCTTCAATGCTTACCAAGACGTCATTACTAACACCTTGTTGTGATTGTTCCAGTGTTAACTCAATCTTAGTCGGCATTATTCCCATATACATTCATCTCCAATCATACCTAAGGACTGCTATTTCTAACTTTGGATTATCCTTGGGTAGATCCTTCGGTTCTGGTTGGATCATAGGATTGATTCCTAACCTAACCACCTTATGACTTCAGAATCGTCGTGAAATTAAGATGTTGTTGGGTATAAGATCGAACCATAAAACCTTTTCTTACTGTTTAGCACATTGAGTCGATTAGATCATATTTTAATTACATTTTCTCCCCTTATTTTAAATAATAAACACTTAGTTTTTAAAATACCTTGTGATTAAAATATGTCTTGAAAATTCTATGGGAGAAAATATTATCAGCATGAATGGTTTGGAACATTTTGATAATGTTTTGAATACATAAGAATGGTCGTTGATGATGTATCCAAGAACATTTAAAACTTTGTTTTTTGAAAAACTCCCCCTCAAAAATAGGACCAATTGAAAAATTGTTGTCTTTTGAAAACATAGTGAAGGTTAGGATTGGAGTGTTGAATCACACAATTTTTGAAAGATATTGATTTGTCATCGAGAATTCTTTGATAAACATCGTGTTCAAACTTTTGGAAAAACCAAATGTCGGGACCTTCTCTTCTACGGTCAAGGGTTAAGCGCACTGAAAACGTACACTATCCTTTTTCTTGAGCTATTAAACTTGAATATCCTTGTAAGACGCCTCAAGGACCGAGAAACGTTAATTTTCTCGTTGTGAGGATAAGTTATAAACCTTCCTTTATTTGAAGTCCGGGTTATGTACTGACATTTGCACATAAGCCATTTAGAAAATTAGAAATGACATGTTTTGAAACTATTTGCAACTCTCGCTCGAACTTCATTTACACACCCGTGTCAATGTTAATCAACATTTCTAAGCACGTAAATGTTATCGATTCCAAGAGACATGTCGAGAAGATTCTTTTTGGAAATTTTCTGATTTTCTGATTTTGTATTTATTTACCTGTTGTCCTCAGCATTGCTATATGATGGTGGAATAGTAATTCCAACTCTTGTCGTGATGTAGCTGTCTTGACTGCTAGAGGAACAACTTTTGGAACCAGCTTTGAACTTGACGGTTCGTTGCTGTGGTCGTGAATTCCGAGTTCTGAACGGTTATGATCAGAAGTCATTTGATGAAGAACGAGGGTTGAACTGCGTTGTTCAAACGTCATTGCCATGAAGACCGAGGCTTGATCTGCTGCGATCAAACGTCTTTTGAACATTGAGGAACGGGGCCTGAAGTGTTATTTTCAGCAAGACGATTGACGTTGTGTGCGGAGGTGGGCTCTGATAGTGTTGGTGATCCAGACTCATTTTGCTGTCATCATCAGATCAAATTCTTTGAAGCCCTGTTTTCTGAGGTATCTTTCTTTTTTGCAACCAAACTCTGAGTCCTTCTCTATAGGATTTGAACGATGTACCTTGTTCTTAATGAGGTACCTGCACTGACATTAAGAGCTTGTTCGCTTTCACAGTGGTTAGGGATATCTGCCATCATCTTGAACATTTGGGGGTTTTACTTTCAACCTTTGTTGTGCTAGAGGCGATTCTTTCCTGTTGAGAACCCAATCTAAGTCAAACAAGTCTTGAGAAAATTTCTACCGTTGGTTGACCTAAGACAGATCTAGGATTTGTTGTTTTCTTATGCCAACAGTGGTAGTCTTTTTGATTGAAAACCTATGTCCTTTTGAGATCTGTCTTTTTGGTTTCGTTGCAACCCTTATTTGCTCTAAGGGGTGTGTTTTTGTTTTTTGTCTTTTGGATGGAACCTTAGCACGCGAGTTAACTCTTTCAGGAAATTTTATTTCACAATAAGCTGTCATGATTGGCAGATAAGACACATTTCTGACATGTCGAGCAAACAAATTGTTTGGAGTCAGAGAAAATTCTAGGGATCTAGATTAGTGTTCATGTGTCTTTTTCTTGCTTCCTTAGGTAGTGATTATGACACAATGTCGTATGAGGCTATACCTAGATGAGTTGGGCAATCATGTGATGAGGTTTTGCCTGGGGCAGATTTTCTTCCCTTAGGCAAATGATGTGTAGTGACTGGTTTTGACAAGTCGTTGTTTACATCAACTTGGGAGGCAAACTGTGGTTTTGAAATTCTAGGTCTTTTAGACTTAAACGCAGTCGGTTGTCTAGCAACGGATTGGTTTTTGAGTGCTTGTCCAACCGGTTTTCCCAAGATTGATGGCTTTGCAAACTTAGTATTCACACTATTTCCTGTTAGTTTCCTTAACTCATTTTTTAATGCTGCAATTGCAAACCCCTTTTTTTGAATCTAAGCTAGTTACCTCGCATTTTCATTAGACTTTTTTTTCAGTTGTTCCATTAAAGAGGTCATTCTGCTTTTTTGGTCTGAACACTGTATTTTGATTGAATAAAAAAGTCTTTGTTAAGTCTGTTTCAAATGCTTCTTTTTCCTTATGTAACTGCTCATTCTCTTCAAGTAATTTAGCCACACTATGTTCCAATTCGATGTTTATTGTTTCACTTACATCGATGTCATTTTTAACCTTGGCTTCATTACTTTTCTCTTTCAAAAATTGACTCTGTTGCCCTGATTTTAAAACATTGTCTTTCATTTGTATTTCAAGATTAATACAATATGCTTCGAGTTTTGCAAAATCTTTTTGACACTTCTTTTTGAGACAAACATTTTTAGACTCGAGTGCGATGATTTGAGAGTTTTAGTTGTTTGTCTTCAAGTAATTTAGCAGCAAAGGACAATGGAGTCATGTCATTGTTCAGCATTCTGGTCAACCTCTATTCATTATTGATTCAGGTTGCTCAGTATGCTGTTGTCCTGTAGCAGATACATTATCATTAGCAGTCATTTGTACCTCATCTTTGGCTTTCATCTATATGGGTCTGATATCTGCATCAGCATCATGTGCATCATTCCCTGATCTGCTGCTTGTATCCTGCTCTTTTGATTCTGTCCCATTGCTTTCAATGATAACTGAACTAGCATCCAATGCATCCAATGCATTACTCGTATCAGTCTTTTCTTCTGTTGTCTGGACTTGTCTTTCATTCACCCTTCTTTCATACTCCATTTTATGTTGTGCTCTTTCACCAATCGACTTCTTAACAGATTCTATGTGTTGGATCAGTGTGTCACGGAATTCTGGAATATCGAGTCGAGTGTATTGTAGGAATTTGTTGCGTGTCATGTCAACATGTCAACATATTCATCATCCTAATCTCCCTTTGACTAGACCCCTTACTCATCCTATTGTTTAATTCATCTTGTTTAGCCATTCTTTTCTCATGAAAATCACAATCTCTAATAAGATGGCTAAAACTTCCACATACAAAACATGCCCTTTTGGTATACCCAAATCCCAAACCCAGTTTTTTAGACATTAAACCACTATAATCCTTTTTGTCAGGTTTAGGACTCTGACTACATGTGTTTTGTTCTATAACAGTTTGCCTAGGAGTTTTTACACGCTTATCAGTATTAATAAAAGCAAAACTAGGTATTTCCTGTTCTTTTGTGGGTAGAAACACATGTTTATCTTCACTATTTGATTCATACTCCTCAATGATAGGAGCATCAGACTAAACTTTAGGTTCACTTACTACTTTGGGTTCATTGACAACTGGTTCATGCATAGATTCATGTGTTTCTTCACTACAATTGGATTCACAAGAATTAAAGTCACTGCTCGTTCACGGGTATTTTACACGTCTATGAAATTAAAATCGATAATAAAAGGATTAACGGGGATTTACTATATCATATAGAAAACGTGAGTGATTTATTCGGAATCAGCCGGACAATGATTTAAATTGTCTAACTAAAAAACAAATTAATTTTCTGGCTAGGGTTTTAAAGCTGTTTGTTTAAAATAGGCTCACCAAACTTGGAAATACGGGCTTCAAATAACAGATGGGCCGTTGAGTGAGCTAGAACAAATAACTAAAGTCTAACCACAAAATTCTCAAAAAAACTGGGAGAGAAAAATGTCAATAAATCATAGGTGTAAACGAAGGGCTCTTTTTTGGGCTTGAGAAATCCTTAAACAGCTAAAAGGGTGTTTTACTGCCATGATCCGTCTCGTTTTTCTCTTCGTTTTCTTTTGACGAGGTCAACGGGCCTGAAACGGACTTAACGGATCAAAGGTTTTTATGGCTTGTTTTATACTGAAAACCCTTTTCTTAATTACAAAAAATTTTTTTTTTAGTCAACGCTGGCCAATTTAGTAACTCGCCGTTTGGGTAAAATCGCCGTTTTAGCAAAAACTCGTCGTTAGCAACTAGTCCGTTAGACAACTCGCCATGGTTAGCATCGCGTTAGGAAAACTCCCGTTAGCATACAATCGCCGGTTAGCAACTCGCCGGGGTTTGCAAAATCGCCATTGAAAACTACACGGTAGCAACTCGCCGTTAGCAAAAAACTCGCGTTGGTTAGCAACTTGCCGTTAGCAACTCGCCGTTTTTAGCAACTCGCTGGTTTTGGTTTTTATCAAACTCGCTGTTTTTAGCAAAACTCGCTCGTTGACCTTAGTCAAACCGCGCATGACAAACTTCCTTAAACGTGGATCTTGGTCAACCGCCCGACGAAAAGAATGCCTAGTATGAATTTTGAAAAAATTTCACTCTACTACCTAAATGGAGTTTTTAACCCACAAACAAAAGGCTAGAAACATCATAGTAAGTGTGGGTATATCAGATTAGGACCACACATTAACTCGTAATTTTCCTTGTGAAATTCGTCATATATAGCAACCCCTCAATATCTTCGTTTTTTTTGACTTGAGGGCTTGAGGATCACTTGTTAGAGTAAACAAATGCTTCTTCCCTTAGCATGTATAACACGAGGGAAAACACCATGATTTATAAAAAACCATTAAGCCCAAATAGTGTTTTTTGAGATTTTGAGCCGTGGGGTATTTAGGACCAAAATGAGCTCGAATTTGAGCTTTTAACCACACGAATCAATCACGAATCCACCCTTTGCTCTGATGCCAATTGTAGGATCCCGTAACACTTCACTTCATAGAATCAAACACGAAATCGGAACTAGAAATGAGAAAGAGAGAGTTGTTCTAGAGAGAGAAAGTAGAGAGAGAATTGAGAGAGAAAAGGAAAAGATATTTTGAACAACTTCAACTTCTCCAAGTGGAAAAGTTCCTTATATACCCCGACACTTAAAAGTGACGCGCAAGATATTTAACTAGGACCCGGGCTCGGGTTTTGCTTAGGATTAAACCCGAAACATATACAATATTAGATTAACTATCGAGCCCGATTCCTGATATTATACTATTACAACATTAACTAATTAAAGACCGAAGCTCCATCGTAGAGTGACCGAACTTCCTTGTTCGACTCAATAAATTGAGGCTAACACGACATGATCGAGAATACTCTAAATACCCTTCACGGTCGTGGGATAAGGCAGTTTTGCAATGACATCAACTTTTGCCTTATCAACCTCAATCCTGGTCTTAGAAATATTATGGCCAAGGACTATGCCTTCCTTAACCATAAAGTGACACTTTTCCCAATTTAGCATAAGATTGGTGTCTTCGCACCTTTGGAGCATTTTGTCTAAATGGGAAAGGCAAGAGGAGAAAGAATCACCGAAGACCGAGAAATCATCCATGAAGAGTTCCATGGTTTTCTCAATCATATCGTGAAAGATTGCAACCATACACCTTTCTCAATCTAATAGCTATCTTAAGACAATGGTAAAAATAAGCAAATCTAGCAGTCAAGATTAACACAGACTTGAACCAAAGATGTGAAATTCTAAACTTATGAGTTTTAAATTA
>BQNB010196862.1:0-11258 GCA_026074375.1 Tanacetum coccineum | reverse complement strand
TATCTTCTCGTTTGCAAGTCAAATAAGTTAGAAAAATAAATTTGCAAGTGAGCGATAATAATCGAAATTATGATTTATTATTAAAAAAAACGTTTCAAAAATTTTACCGGCTACGCGGTAATCGTTTTTATGTGACCATAAAAGGTCAAAAAGTCAAAAGTCAAGTCAGAACCAAAAATCAAAGGGTAAAATAGTAATTTAAAATATCGAAAATTGCGAGTTGTGACAAAAGAAACTATAGAAGCATCCTCGGAGAGACTGCGTCAGGATTTTTGTGACGCCGTCGTGATTCTTTTTTTTGTAAATACAAACTCGAAATTAGGGTTTTAAATATACATTAGGAGTGGAGTTCGGTCAAGAACGAATTGTAGCTGACTTTGGGAGTATTTTAGGGTTTCTCAACCTTTTTGTATCTTCCCTACTTGCATGATTTAATATAGTGAAGTACTTCTATCCTTTAATCTTTTAATATGTCTATGTGTTGTTTGATTAATTATGCTTCTTCTATCTTTAACATGCTAGGCTAGATTTCTTTAGTGTTTGCTTATGATTGCATATGAATTGGTATGTAGATCCTAACAATATTGCTTCTTGTTGATGTGTGTGCATGTTTAGGCTTTAGAACATTAGCAACTTAAATGTTGTATCGATGCCTAGAGCGACATGATTATGTAGAAAGGATTCCATTGGTAATAGTCTTCATACTACCTTACCTATCTATGGATGATCCCCTTTAAGTATTTTAATGCGCGCCTATCTCCCTAGGGGCCTTGTAATAGTCTTCATACTACCTTACTTGTACGTTGCTTTAGCAAGATATCACGTGGACGGCGTTTTCGTGGAATTCATCATGCTTCTCAGAAATACTTACATATACATCACAAGTGTGACAAAGCAATAGAGTTAGGAGAAACTTATCAAGGATCATGCATGATTAAGTAAACACTTCTCTTTTATCATACGAATTATCCACATTAGATTATTTAGTTAATTAGATAATTAGTTTAAAACCAACCACTTTCAAAACCGAGATTTTAATTGCTTTCATAAAAATATAAAAAGACAAAAATTATTCTTCTTTCAACCTTTAGACCTTAGTTATGTTTAGTTCGGACCTTCACACGTTATTCCCCTAGAGAATGATATCAACCCCCGAGTCTTGCCTATACTAAACTACAGCGGTTAGGTACACTGCCTAGGAAGTTGTAAAACTTAGTGAAGTTTGCAACCTCATCATAGTCCATCAACCATAAACATTTTTTCAATATCACTTGGTTAGTCATGGAATGGTCATTGTTGTTATTTAGAATAAATGACTTAGCAAGACCAAGTATATCTAGGAGGCATGTTGTTTTGTTCTGTTGAAATGATAAGTTATTTTGTTGGAATGTATTCATGTTCTTATCACAGTTCATAGTTGTGTACTTGTATCCAGTGCAAGTATCCTATCCGAATCAATATTGCTTATGAGTTGTTCCCTATTGAACGTGTCTTTCGATGTCTATATTTTTAGGTAGTATAACCCATTTAACACCTACATGGCCTACATCTTTACACATATTCAAATTATTTTAAAGACTGATAATTAGTTTCATTAGTCAAGTTTTAGTGTTTATATTGATCGAATATGTAGGAAACTAGAATGGGGGTTAAATAGTTTACCGGTTAATTTGACCGTTTTAAAACTTTGCTTATAAAATACTTTGATTCGAGTTGTATGTCGATTAATCAAAAATATGAATCACAACTAAACTATCTAATGTAATGAACTAATTAAACAATAATAATATAAAGAGATAAATAAAGAAACGATCAAACCAAGACACCAAGATTTATAGTGGTTCGGCTACGAAACACCTCTTCGTTCCTACTTCACTCCCCGAGTACTCCACTCGAGATTTCACTATGTCAACAAGCTCCCTTTAGGCAGAGAAAACCGTTTACATGTCGCTTATTTTCTTTTTTGACACTAAGCTAGATGTCGAGTCCTAATCTTAGCTAGAACCAATCTAAGACTTCACTAAGTCTTTACACACTCACAAGATATATACTCTTGGATTGACACACAATCTAAATCACAAATACTGTAAAACCCGCATTTTTGAAATTTGAGTTTTTCATTTCAAAATATTAATTTTGAAATATAACCTATGGTATATGAAAAGAAGAAGGAGATCACTTAATAACCAATTCTAATGTATGAAGAACGATTGTTCTTCTCTTGCACTTAATTAGAAGAAAAAAGGAGGAAAAAAGAATTAATCACTTGAAACAAGATCAAGGTATGTTAGTGATTAAGATATGTGTTTTAGAAAGAAAGAAAGAAAAGAGAAAGGTAGATCTGAGAAAATTTATGGCAAGAGGTTCTGTTTTTTAGATGGGGTGGGTCAGTATTTATAGGAGACAAAAAGAGCCGTTGTGCTTGCGGCGGTCCCATTGGATCATCTGAAGGATCATGGGATTATCACCCATTGTACTCCTCCTTACACTCCACAACACAATGGTGTGTCGGAGAGAAGAAATAGAATCCTACTAGATATGGTTTGATCCATGATGAGTCAAACAACTCTTTCAAAGTCCTTATTTGTGGATTATGCTCTTAGAAGACGATGCACGCATCATCCTCAATATGGATCTAACTAAGAAGGTTGAAAAAGACAACCATACGAAGGTATGGCATTGGGCAAGCCCCTAATTTCTTGCTTAAAGGTCTAGGTTTAATGAGGCACTTCTGTTAAGCAGATACTCTTACAAGCCTGACAAAGTTAGAACCCAGGTATCTAAGTGTATCTTCATAGGATACCCAAGGAAACAAATGGGGATAATTCTTTCTACTAACTATCCACCCTAGAACAAAGTACTTGTTGCTCAGGAATGCTGAATTCCTAGAGAATAGTCTTATAACTCAAGAAGCAAGTGGGAGTTTAGAAGATCTTGAAATTATTCATGAAGAAGATACACACTCAAAGTGATATCATTCCTATTCGTTAGGTTCCAAGTCACCGACGTTCCCACAGAACGTATGTGCTTATACATCGATGCTACGGAATGCTATGAATATGGAAATGCAATCCATGAAAGACAACGAAGTTTGGGACTTAGTTGAACTTCCTCATAACGGCAAAACCATTGGTAGCAAGTAGCTCTTCAAAAAGAAGACTGACATGAATGGAGTTGTACACACCTATAAAGCTCGTCTTGTGGCAAAAGGCTATACTCAAACCCCAAGGATTGATTATGAGGAAACCTTCTCTCGTGTTACAGACATTAGAGCTATTAGGATTCTTATAGCCATAACCGCATTTTATGTAACTAAGAGATATGCAAATGGATGTCAAAACTAAAAACTTGCCTTCCTCCTCAATGGATATCTCTCTGAAGAGGTTTACATGAAGCAACCTGAAGGTTTTGTCAATCCAAAATATCCAAAGCGTGTATAGCAAACGAAACTGATATGTACACTTAGTCAAACGAAACTGATTGCCTCATTAATTAATTGATTGACGTACATATGGTGTTGGGGGAGGGGCGATGGCCACCATTAATCTCTCATAATTTTCATTGACTAGGGTTTGGTAAATCCCCTATAAATAAGGATCACAATTGCATGGAAAAATACACAGAAACATAAACATTTAGAGGCTGCCACCGGGAATCGCTGCTGAAAATGAGGTCATTGTCATAAATTTCCGCCGCTATGCGCGGGTATACGAGGTCACTATCGGAAAACGAGTTTTGAAAATATAAAAAAAAGGGTTTAAAATTTTTGACCATGTATTTGTTTTCGAATCCGGAACCAGGAACCAGAACCACGTGTTGAACCTTGGGTATAAACCGGGGTTTCAAACAATAATGATAAAAAAAAAATATAAACTAAAACTTTGGGCTGATAAAGGTTTTACTTTACTTCATCTTTGTCGGCCGCAACAAACCCGATGTTGCAGTCTTCAAAACAAGGCCCATAATGAGATAATAAATGCCAAAGTGCATTAGTAAGTGTTATCAATATATAGCAATAAATGAAAATTTAATGGTTAAGATTTCTTTTTCTAAAACTCAAGTATAATTTTGAAACTAAGAATAAGACTTGCCTTTAAAAGGACCTTGTCAAGAAGTTGGTTTGTTTGCGCAGTCGGTAAGATTATTTTGATAAAGTAAATCTTATTCCTCTCATCCCTAATCTCCGTGGGGTGTCAAAAACCTGGCCTGGGTGCACTTAGCTGATGAGCTTCTTGGGGACGTTCCGAAAGAAAGGAGGATCGCTAACAATGAATAGTCCCAAATCATCACCAATGATATCAATTAAATTTTATTGATGTTTGCCGCGTGTTTTAAGTATTAATTGTTTATTTAAGTTTAAGGGGAAGGGGTAAAATCCTAAGAAATTTTTCCTTTCATTTAATTAATTAATACTCGACCTAAAAGGATGAGTATATTATTTCAATCCCCACAATTTACATTGCAACATTCCCCTGTCCTTCTCCTGTGAAGGGGTCTCATCAATCCCACATCAACTCAAAGGGGGTGTGGGGGTTCTTTCTCCCTCACCCCTGTGGGGCTCAACCTGATAACCTAAACAGTCGAAACTCAAGAACCTCGAACTTGAGAATACTTGGTCCGATAATACTCTCAACTCCATCAAAGAACTCAAACTCCAACAGACTCTTCGGCTTGGGATATATCGAGAATATAATGCCTTGGTTGGTGGTGATCTAGAGGTCTTTTCCTTTTTCCCTAGATTATTTTCTTTCTTTCTTTTCATTCTCAAGAATTGAAAATCGTTATGGTGCAAAACATAAACTACAGCTATACAGAGTACTTACTACAGAACTTTCTACTTGATCTTTATAGATGCAATTAAACTTGATCTTTCCCTAAAAAAATTGTCGATCTGAAATATTAAACTTACAAGTATAAATAGACGAGTTGAAGAGCACGCCAAGAAACAAACACTCTAATTAAATTGAATAATATGCCGCCGGGGAGCAAAGTTTTTGACCAGTCATAGTAATAAAGCAATTGATTAGCATCATGACAACTTTGTCCTTAAAAAAAAAACCCAACGGTGATATTTTCGTTTTATATAATTTTTATTTTTTTTTTTATACGCTTAGAGTTTGGGACTTGAGTACCAAATACACTTGTCGGGCCGGCTAGATAGGGCACTCTGCCCACCTTAACTTTGACGCAGCCAAACAACACCACTCCCATCGCCCCCAACCCCGCCTCACCACAAATGTGCAACCAAAACTCCCCACACATAGGCGCACACTTCACCAACTCAGCTCCCCCCAATGTAGCACACCCCACCCGTCTCGAACCCCCTCGTAACACCCTCCCCCTCCCCCCCCGCCCGTGCCCCCCCCCCCAACAACTGTCGCACAACGGTTACCCGCGCACCCCCACATGGTTATCCACCGTTTTCCAACTACCGCCTCCATCAATAAACAAAAAAAAACCAACACCACCAGTGTATAAACATACAAATCCATCCCTATTCAACCAAACCATCCATCCCACCCAAATATTCCCACCTAACCAAACCCCTCATCCCTAAACCACAACCAACTTCCACAACCAAATGAAAAAATTATTTGTATACCACTATCCCTCGTTTCCCTCCCCCTTATCCTATCCCTTACCTTCCCAACCTCTTTCCTTTTTCCCCCCTCTCCTCCTTCCCTCCTTTACACCCCCATTTACGACCACTAAATATTTAATTATAGCAACTTAAACGAGGTACTAAATTAGTCGAAGAGGCGAAGGGAACGATATATTATTTTTTTTATTATTTTTTTTATTTTTAGTTTCGATCACATAGTTTTCCAACTTTCAAAACCAAAAGCAGCAGTGGACCACACACTGAAACCTCTCAACAAAAACAACACAAACAAACCCTTCCCAAACAACCCCTTAGAAATTGTATGGGATCATCGAGTTTATATTTTGCAAAATGACAGTTAGCAACCCTAACCCCCACCAATACACCCAAAACCCACACACCAATACCCCACGGCCCCCAACCCCCCCCCCTTCCTGGAACCCAGCCCCCCCCCCCCCCCCCCCCCCCCCCCTTCTACCCCCCACCCCCCGATCCCCCACACATAAACAAAATACAAAACAGCAGTAAATGCTTCGGTCCCCTTCAACAACCCCCCCCTTGCCCTTGTCGCTGGCCGCTCCCCCCTGTGCCGGTTGTTTCTGTGCTACTCCACCCCCCCTCGCCCCCATCCACACTGGCCCCCCCCAGCGCCCATGCCAGCCCCCTAAATGTCCCCCTGCTGCCGTTCCCTCCCCCCGCTCCTCCTCCGCCCCCCACCCTCTTCCCCCACCCCGTTCCCCTCCCCCCCCACCCACCCCCCCCCGCCCCCCCCCCCCCCCCCCCCTCCCCCCACCCCCCCCGACCCCCCCCCCCCCACCACCCCGCCCCGTCCACCCCTGACCCCCTCCCCCTCCCCCCTTACCCCTACGCACCACTCGATGACCAACCAGTTCACGAGACCACCCCGACAAGGAGTCAACAACAGTCACCAAAAACACCGTGACGAGACCACAACAAACAACCTAAAAAGCATAACTTACCTACAAACTACACACTCCAAAGAGCACACCAACACCTCTAACCCCAAACACAACAAGAGCTCCCACCCTAACCAATCAACAAACAATCCACCAATCCACCACCCGAAACACCCCCGGATGCACCGATCGTAACGCCGAATCCAAAAAATATAAACAAGAGGGACGCCCATTTGACAATACCTCCTACCCCCCCGAACCCCCTACCCACCTCTAACCCACCCCCCCTCTTCGGCCGCTCCTTGCAGCCAAAAATCCAACACAGCCCCCCCAGACCCCTGCCCGCCCCAATCTTTTCCAAAAAATAAAAAAACACAAATAAAAAAACTAGACTACACAGCCCCACGCCCCCCCCCCCCACGCCACGCAAACGATTAAACACCAGTGAATGCCCGCAAGCCAAAAGCAACCAACACAAACCCACACATCGTAGCTAGGTGGCAATTAATCATATACTACCACACACCTACCAATAAAAACCAGGTCCTTGTCCCACCCCTTTTCCTTCCCCAATGAATTTATCCATTCGGACATCCGTAGATCATTCTATGGGCGCTTCTCATTTTATGATCCCAATGTTGATATAATAAAGGAAGTCAAACAGGTAGTCAAGAAAAGAAAAAGGAAAATCCAAAAATATTAGGGATAGTTAGTGTACAGATAAAAAATGGTGAAAACGGGACTTGTCGAAGCTATTGATTATTTGTTTCCCCTTGACGAACACTTAGCTACTTTTCGAGGTTATTAGTCGAGAGGGATCGATATTTTTTTTAGTTTTCGTAAATGTTTACTTCATAACATTGCGTGAGGACACGGCAATACCTTAGTATGGGGGATTTTGGTATGTGCTTAATTACACATACTTTTATCCATTAAAAACGGACTTAAATGACCAAAAACAGACAAAAAACTGCCAAATATATGTTTGTTTTGTATTTATGTTATGCAGGAAACGGATATTCAGAAAATGACGAAAAAAAGCCAAAAACGACAAAACTGGGCACGGAATGGAAAAGTGTGAAAAGACGAAGCCAAATCGAAGCCAAAAAGGTACATCAAGTCAAAAAGTCAAATAGTCAAAGTCAACCCCGACAAAGTCAAAGTCAACTCCGAGAAGCCGAAGCAGAAAATATAACTTGAGGGACAAAATTTGCCAATTCCCAAAGTTACATTACAAAGAGAAAGAGGACAAGGGCTGAATTTGCATTATATTGAAAATACAACATTGAGGGGGCATTTCTGCCAAAGCCCCAAAGTTGTATTAACCAGGGATTGACTTTGCAAAAACCCTATATGAGTTGAGGGGGCTTTCTTGCCAAACCCTCAAACTTATTTAACCACAAGGACCATGGATGCAACACCCCTATACAACTTGGGGGACCTAAGTTGCCAAACACCCAAACCTCTACCCTGTCACCCCAAACCTGTTTATAACAGGCTTTCCCGCCCATTTTCCCCCCAAACCACTCACGGGTTAACCATCACCTTTTTACCCCGCAACCCAAATTAAACCTTGGATAATCCCTTCATTCCCCCTCCACTAAACCCATTGCCAAGTTGGCAATCCCACAACTACCAAGGACACCAATCCAACGGCTGTGATATCTAAAAAGAAGCACAAGAAGATTTAAGGGCTGAGATTGGGTTTGTAAATGCTCTCACACAACAAACACATTGTGGTTCTTGTCTCTACAAAGAAACACAGGAAGAAAACCAAGAAGAAGACCCAAAGACCAAGGCTTAATTCGTTTTTGTATAAATAGGACATGTATTAGCTTAGTTTGAAGATCCCATCTTAGTTTGTAATCTTTTTAATTTTCAATGTATTTTTAAGCTTATTAACTGTCTTTAAATTACCAGCTAATGTACTCTCTTTTTCAAGTTACTCCCTCCGTCCCATTTTTATTGTCCACGTTTCCCTTTTGGGATGTCCCAATTTATTTGTCCACTACTAAAAATAGATATGGAAGTTTGATCAAGTTTACTATATTACCCTTGTTTGAAATTATAATTACAAACTTGAAAGAAGACTTTAACTAATTAGTTAAGGGTAAAACTGTCATTCTGTTAAAAAGTAAGAAAGAGAAAGCAGTAATAAATGCACTTTTCTTAATCTGTGTGTTTTTTATCAGGGGAGAATAGTTTTGGGACGGAGGGAGTAATACAAAAGTTATATAAAATCCAAATTCTCTCTTGATACTTCATTGTCTTCAAATTTACTCCATAAGCTCCTATAAGCTCTTATAGAAGCCTATTTAAGCATATGAAACTTAAACTTTCCATAGTCTAAAGTTTCATAAACATTTGTTTGAAAAAAAAGAATCAAAAATAAGCCACTTGGATGATAAGCCAGAATTGGATGGGTTTATTGGCTTATTTACTAGCTTATACTTAAGCTAGAGCTCGTAGATTTAAGCCTTTAAGGGCTCAAAAGGTCCTTGTTAAGTTAGGACCAATGTACTCTTCTTTTTACCTCTTAAATTTCAATATTTCGCTTATTTTATGCTTATCCTACTTTAGCTTATTTAAGTGCTTCTTTGTTGTTCATTTATGCTTCTTATTGCTTTTTAGTTAATTTTCTTCAAGAAACTTAAGCTAACTCATCTTATTTGCCTTTTAAAGTCCCTTTTTGAAACTTAAAGGGGTGTTTGGGAAAGGAGTGAAAACGGGTCAAAATGGTAAGGTCATGGGTTGGTGTCACTTTGCCAACTTTGGTTTAAGCCATTAAGCTCTTTTGAGTCTGTTTCCTAAAATGTTTAAGTTTAAAAAAGTGTTTTTCAAGTTTTCTAATTGGTTGATTAAGTCTGTGATTTTAAAAAGAGAATCAAAGAGCTTATTTGCCAAAGCTCTTGTAAACCTGAGTTAAAGCTTTGAATTAGTGTTATTTGTGAGTGTTAAAACGCCTAGTTAAGTCCCTAGGTTACACTTGCAATTTTACTTTAAGTCTGTCAATGGTCTTTGTGTTTTTCAAAAGTCAAACATGCATTTTTCACTTTCAATTATCAGCTAGCTAGGTTTGTTTTTAGATTCCTAATTTTTGTGCATAAGTTCATTTTAAGCTACTTTCAATCTGTTTCAACTTACTTTTTGTTTTTAAGCTTATTAGGTTACTTATTTTTAAGCTCACTTTTTCACAAAATTTCTTTGTAAAACTCCCCTGGTGCAAAAGCCCAAGTTTAAGCCCATTTTTCTCAGCTTATTTATGTAGTAAGCATTAAGCTTTCTATATTTTTAGAAAGCTTATAAGCTCTTTAATAAGCCCCCAAAAGCCCAACCCTTAAAACACCTTCTAGGTAGCTTATTTTTAAGCAAAAAGTAGGCTTGAGGCTGTTTTTCAAACAGCCTTAAGCTCAAAAGCTCAATTAGCTTATTTGAGCTTGTGGCTTATTGTTTTTGCTTATTCCTTGTTGCATTAGGTAAATTAAGTTAGTTTAAATAGCTTTTTAGGATTTTTAGCTTATTTTGAGCTTTTTAGAACTTATTTTCAAATCTGCCAAAAAGGCTCCCCTGGTGCTAAAGCCATTTTTTGACAGCTTCTTTAAGCTGTCCAAGTGCTTCCATTTTCTTTCTAAAAAGCAATTTTAGTGAGCTTATAGGGTGTGCTTTAAGCCCCCATAAGCTCAGCCCAAAGCCTTTGGCTTATTTGCTTAATTCAGTTTGTTTTGCTTGTTTCAACTAGCTTATTTTTGATTATATTTGCTTATTAGGTGCTAGTGTTAGTTAGTCTTTGCTTATCTTCATTTTTCCTTAGCTTAATTTGCTTAAATTGTCCTAACAATTTAGTTTTTATAGGCTTAGTGCAAAATAAAAAAATATATGTCGATCTGCCATCATTTTGGCTTATTTCCAGGCTTATTATAGCTTTTCAAAAAGAATTCCAAGTTTTAAATCTGCTTATTTTCATTTATTCTAGCTTTTTCATTTTATAAGTTTTTCAAAAAAAAAAGGGGGGGGAAGGCCAAAGCCCCGGGTGTGCAAGACTCGAACCGGGGACCTCAAAGCTACTCACCCATTATAAAACACACACACACTTAGTTGCGCCCTTGGGTCTTTTCTGTTAGACCTTTGGGCGCTTTGGTATTTAAGGGGGTTTTGTCCCATTAAGCTTATAAGCTGTTTGGGCTTATTTGACAGCTTATTTGATAAGCTGTGCGACCTAGCTTATTTTTCCTAGGACCTTTGTCACCTTAACTATTTTGTATAATTTTTCCAGATTTTTTTATTAAGTTTTAGTATTTTTTATAATTTATTTTCTTTAAAAACTTTAAAAAATCATAAAAAATAAAATATATTCGAAAAAAATATAAATCTTTTTTCTAAAATTTTCTTTTTTCATATATTTTGCAGGAAAAATGTTAAAAGTTTCGTAGGTTCATTTTTTCAAAAAATCATTTTCTAAAGAACGGGATTTGTCCCCGTTTTTGTTTTGACTCGTTTATGGGTCAAACGACCTCCGTTTTTAGTCTAGTTTTTTTAAACTTCGTTATTTTTCATTTAGAATCTAATTTAGCTTTTAAATTTGTTCTAGGGTTTAATTTGCAAAATTTAGGTTTTTGACCCTCGTTTTTCGTGCCCGTTTTAGGATTTAAGTTGTTTAGCTTTCGTTTTTAGGTTTAATTAATTTGTTTTTGCATCTTTAATCTTAGAAATAGAAAAATCAATCATACCTTTGTCATATT
>BQNB010196861.1:0-11258 GCA_026074375.1 Tanacetum coccineum | reverse complement strand
TCCACCAATTCATTCTTCTTCTACACTCTTTGGTTTTTTACAACCTTTTAAAGCACATGCATTAAAACCCCAATTAATATAATGATGTGGACTACCATAATTAACCACTAATGTACAACACCATATTGCACAATCGATGATGTTCAAACAAACTAGATAGGCACAATCGATCACAATCTAAAACTAGAAATTTCGTATTCATTGATACCTCATTACAGAAAACAAATCCAATTCGAATCTATCCAAACAAACACTAACAGAAATTAAAATACTGTAAACTGACTAACTGATCATAGACTCCAAAACCCTTTCAAGAAAATAAGTAAGAAGTGCGTCCCTCCCCGTCCCTTACTCGTCTTTTGCGTCTCTCACATTATTATGCAGCAGCAACTGGATCTTTTGTCTTCAAAGAGTTGTGGGACATATATTTGGGACCGAGACTTAGTTCTTGGACTCATCGTTTCAACATCTATGGGAAATAAACGTCTGACTTCCACCAACGGGCATTGGAGTTAACTTCTCGAACAGTGGTTTAAGAGCATAATTATAAAGCATGGGCATATCTAAATAAGCCGCCGCTCTTGATAGTTCGTATAAAGTAGACACAGTGTGTCTACTTTATACGAACTATCCAAAGCGGCGGCTTATTTAGATATGCCCATGCTTTATAATTATGCTCTTAAACCACTTTTCGAGAAGTTAACTCCAATGCCCGTTGGAGAAGTCAGGCGTTTATTTCCCATAGATGTTGAAACAATGAGTTCAAGAACTAAGTCTTGGTTCCAAATATATGTCCCACAACTCTTTAAAGACGAAAAACCCAGTTGCTGCTGCATAATAACGTGAGAGACGCAAAAGACGAGTAAGGGACGGGGAGGGACGTACTTCTTACTTATTTTCTTGAAAGGGTTTAGGAGTCTATGATCAGTTAGTCGGTTTACTGTGTTTTAATTTTTGCTAATTTTTATTTTGATGGATTCTGATTGGATTTGTTTTCTGTTATGACGTATCAATGGATACGAAATTTCTAGTTTTAGATTGTGATCGATTGTGCTAATCTAATTTGTTTGAACATCGTTGTTAATTTCACAAATTATCTAGTAGTTGTAGATTTTGCATAAATTAGAAAAAAAAATGTGACTTGTTTCCAATCAACACGAAGTACGTACAATTATGTTGAGAAAACGATGGGCAATCATATATATGGAATGATTGGGTTTTTATACCGAAGGGACACAATATTCTCTATATATTTTTGGTAAAGACCAACCGGATTTAAGGATTTGACCTGTAAAGAAGGACAAATTTAGTAAAAAAAACAGGATATCACTTGGGATCTTTTTTTCAATCTCAGTACCTTAAAGCACACAAACTTGACGGAATTACCAACCTAATAACACATTTAGTACCAAAACATAAAATCTCACTCCTATGTCGTTTTTTAATCCCGGGCCCTTGAAGGACGCAACTTTAACAAAATCAACAACACCCTAACAAAAAATTACTTAAAAGGCATACTATCCCACTTGGGATCGTTTTTTAATTCTCGAGACCTTAAAGCACACAGAGCTATGTCGTGATTTTTAGAACCCTGCATGCAATACAAAAGACTAATAGAGATAACGTGTTACGTAAAATAAAATTATGTACAGAATATTACGAAAGTAGCCCGCCCGTTGGGCGGGTTAGGGACTAGTTAATTATATACTTGCAACGGAATTTTATTTTTACATGTTATATTTATTAGGAAATGGGTTTTAAGCTTAATATATTGAATATTCATGATTTACATCTATACCTTTTTTTATCGATGCAAATCTTTTTATTTTTTAGTTGTGGAAGACCGGGTTGACTCGGTGGTTGAACCGGTTCAACTGGTAACCCGGTGGCTTGACCATAGTATTGACATTAGTCTTAATTTCGTTGTGTACCACTATTATTTTGGAATGATATATAAATGTGAAGAACATATGTAACTATTCGTTTAATGGTATCAATGTATAATATTAAGACATACCCAATTTTTAATACATAAAACCCATAAAGAAAAATAGAAAATATAATCACAAGTGCAAATAATGTGTTAAATCTATAATAGGTCATCTTACTAAGTAGTGTTCATGCATTTCCTTCTTCTACAGGCGGTTCGGTTCTACTAGCGGTCCAGCTGAAAAGAGATGCTTGTAATATGTTTGCATGCGTTGGAGGATGTGTTAGGAAGAAAATGTAAGACAATATAGCTGTTGGGAAACTGTTACACTTTTATTAATAAAATCGAATTATAATAGAATAAATTAAATTAACATAAAATAAATAACAGAAAATTAAATAACAGACAGAAAGGGGTAGAAGCAGAAGGACAGAACCCCCAAAACTTTAATATAACGATAAGTAAAATAAAAGTAGTAAAAGGATTTCGTGGACGAGGCTCGTGTTTAAACGATTCCCTTAAAAACAGAATCGCCGTCTGTTCGAGGGTACAACGTCCCAAAGCTGCGACCGACAAATTTGCCTGGAAAAAACACCGACGCAGTCGTAATTATGATCGAAAGAATTGCTGGAACATGGTTTCATGGAAGCTGTCATATTTAGTTGTTTTCTAAAACGAATGAGGACTAGGCCTCTATATATAGTGAAAACATTGTCTTGTTATTCAAGATAAATAACTGCCCAAACACTTACGCAAATCTTTTATTTTAAAAAAAAGAGTTTGCATATTTTTAATGAACCAAAATATTCTGTTACAAACCTATTTGATAAGTTTAAATCTATTCCTAAAATAGATTTCCAGATTTTGTGTTTCACGTGTCCCACTTTGAGACACGATATCTCATTCATATTATCTCCATTTTGAACATAAATATATATAACATATACTATTTAACAATAGCGGTGCTCATGAAAAAAACAGAGTAAAGTAAACATGAGAGGAAGCTTTTGGTATGTGTGATGTCCATCGAAGATTGATTTGTGAGAAGAACAAGAAAGAAAACTAAGAAAAAAGAGAGAAGATGATGGTAGGGTGTTGAGTTGTTATACTATTATTAGGGTTTGCATGTGGATTTTATTAGCTGTCACATTTATGATTAGATAAGGATTGTCACGAGGCTGACTCATTCGTGATTTGATAAGGATTATCATGTGCTGTATTAGATAATTGATTTGGGCCTATCCCTTTATTGTCGGTAGTTTCCTTGGATAGTCCAAGGTCTCATGTGTATATAAAGATGCATTGTGAATGAATAAAGATCATGAGGAAATAAACATTCTAATATGGTAATCAGAGCCTACCCTAAAACCCCACCATTACCACACGCTTAAAACTATCAAAAACCCGCAATCGCCTTTTTTTTGCTGCACAATTAAATTGTTTTGTTTGTTTGCCTGCCATCTACTATCCAAATCACACAATTCAAGAAGCCTTTTTGTGACATATTTTCCATTTGATTTTTGCCTTGCTTGCGTATTGTCGATACCATACTTTGCCACTACAAGCTTTATCATTAATTATAATTGCTTTTTGTTGCTATACTTTGCGCACTGGTGGTGTTTTTTTATTATACTTTGCTGCTATAAATTTGATTCACAGGGACAAACATTATGGCCCAACTTCCAGCTTTGGCCCAACAGGTTTACCCATATAGTTCAATCAGCCCATATATTTTTACTTGGCACAGTCCAGGTATGCAGGCCCAGTCCCTAGCGGCCTCGACTGTTGTAGCTCAAACCCCACAAATGCAATTTAGTTCGGCTAATGTTCCGTTTTATGGAGCACCTGCAATGTATCCCGCTCCGGTCTCTTATGCTACCATACTTCCGCAAGCATTTCATACCATGACACCTCGGGATCCAAGATGGAATATGGACACGGGAGCATCCTCACATCTTGCAGACAACACATGTATACTCACTTCTTTTAGTAATTCAAGCATGTATCCATCTGTGTTGGCAATGGTCACTCTATTCCTGTCACTCATACCGGACATAGCTTCTTGCATACATCTTCTAAGCCTCTTCACCTGAATCATATTCTTGTCACACCTCATATAATTAGGAATTTAATTTCAGTTCGTCAATTTACTCGTGACAATGATGTTTCTGTTGAATTTGATGCTTATGGTTTTTTGGTAAAGGATTACCAGACCGGACGGCTTCTTCTTCATTGTGATAGTACGGGTAACCTTTACCCGGTGACTCAGCAACCTTCATCTCAAACTCTAGTTGTTTTGCTTTCATTTAGTTTCACTACATGGCATAGACGCCTGGGTCATCCCGGAGACGATGTGCTTCGTCGTTTGGAGTCAAGAAATTTAATTTCATGCCGTAAATCAAAGTTGTCTGCTTTGTGTCATACATGTCAATTAGGTAAACATGCTAAGCTTCCGTTTTATAATTCCAAATCTTTGGTTGATTCTGTGTTTGAAATCATTCACTCGGATATATGGACATCACCAATTCCAAGTGAAAGTGGAATTAAATATTATGCTATATTCTTAGATCATTTTTCACACTTTGTTTGGGTCTACCCTTTGCATAAAAAATCTGATTTGTTTGATAATTTTGTCGCATTTCGTGCTTACGTGAATAGACAATTTAATGTCGACATCAAGGCCTTGCAGTGTGACCATGGTGGCGAATATGACAACACCCGTTTCCATGAACTTTTCCGCCAAAATGGCATACAATTTCGGTTTTCTTGCCCTCGTACTTCGCAACAGAATGGTAAATCCGAGCGTATGCTTCGCACCATTAATAACCTTATCCGTACATTACTCTTTCAAGCTCACATACCTCCATCTTACTGGGTGGAAGCTCTTAATATGGCTGCTCACCTTTTAAATAGATTACCTTCTACCGCCATTAATAATGAAATACCATTCACCAAACTCTATAACCAAACCCCCACATATGAAGATTTGCGTGTCTTTGGATGTCTTTGCTATCCTCATGTTGATGCTTCACATAAACTAGAACCACGTTCCACACCTTGCATCTTTCTTGGTTACCCCGCCAATCATCGTGGTTATCGATGTCTCGACTTAGCCTCCAATAAAATTATTATTTCGAGACATGTGCGGTTTGATGAAGACGTTTTTCCGTTTGGAAATGTTACGCCTTCTAATACACCAACATATGATTTCCTTTTACCACATATACAAACTACAACCAATGTTCCCACCACCGAACCATTTGTCCAACACATGAATGAACCAAACACCCCAATTACGCCCCATCATATAACCCCTCCAACCAGCCCACCACAACCCGATACCCATCCCTCTTATAGCTCAACACCAATCCCACCACAACCCGATACCCCTCCATCTCATAGCTCAACACCAATCCCAACTTCGGCTCCAACACAATCACATGCCCAAACGGTAGATAGCCATACTCCAATTCCCATAAATAATTCATCACAAACCATGTCTACCCATCCAATGGTCACTCGCGCTAAAGCTGGCATTTTCAAACCGCTTGAACGTATGAATTGTCATGTTACCACTACTTCACCGCTTCCTCGCTCTCATGTTCATGCTCTTCGTGATCCTCACTGGAAAGAAGCTATGTTAGATGAATATAATGCTTTAATTAGTAACGGAACATGGGCTCTTGTACCTCGTCCAGCTAACGTTAATGTGGTTCGTTCTATGTGGCTTTTCAAACATAAATTTAAAGCAGATGGCTCATTAAGCAGGTATAAGGCTCGTCTTGTTGCAAACGGACGCAGTCAACAGCAGGGTATTGATTGTGATGAGACATTTAGTCCGGTGGTTAAACCAGCTACCATTCGTACTGTTTTGAGTCTTGCAGTTTCTCGTGACTGGCCCATTCATCAGCTTGACGTAAAAAACGCTTTTCTTCATGGTCACTTATCTGAGACGGTTTATATGCATCAACCTCCTGGGTTTGTTGATTCTAACAAACCTAATTATGTTTGTCATCTACAGCGGTCTTTGTATGGGCTTAAGCAAGCTCCACGTGCTTGGTTTCAGCGCTTTACTAGTTATGCTACACGAGTCGGTTTTCAGCATAGTAAAACTGATTCCTCTTTATTTGTCTTTCATCGAGGATCTGACATTGCTTATTTGTTGCTTTATGTGGATGATATTATTCTTACAGCATCGTCTTTAGCATTTTTACAACGGATCATTACTTCCCTCCATAGTGAGTTTGCTATAACGGATCTTGGTTCACTCAATTATTTTCTTGGTATTTCTGCTCAGCGGTCGGCAACTGGCTTGTTTTTGTCTCAATCAAAATTTGCAAAGGAAATTCTTGAGCGAGCTCATATGCAAAATTGTAACCCGTGCTGGACCCCTGTTGATACAGAGTCCAAGCTTGGTTCGGATGGTGACCCTATCAGTGACCCAACCTTATATCGCAGCCTTACTGGTGCTCTTCAGTATCTTACCTTTACGCGCCCAGACTTATCTTATGCTGTCCAATAGGTCTGTCTTTATATGCATGACCCTCGTGATCCGCACTTTACTGCTTTGAAGCGTATTCTTCGCTATGTTCGTGGTACTCTTGATTATGGCCTGCAGCTTCATGTATCATCTACTACTCAGCTTACTGCGTATACTGATGCTGATTGGGCTGGGTGCCCTATTACTCGTCGGTCAACATCCGGGTATTGTGTGTTTCTTGGCGACAATCTTTTATCATGGTCTGCGAAACGTCAGGTTACCTTGTCTCGTTCTAGTGCTAAAGCTGAATATCGAGGTGTTGCTAATGTTGTTGCTGACACTGCTTGGATCCGTAATTTGCTATGTGAGCTTCATACTCCTCTATTTACTGCTACCTTAGTTTATTGTGACAATGTTAGTGCTGTCTATATGTCTGCAAATCCGGTTCAACATCAACGCACGAAACACATTGAGATCGACATTCATTTTGTTCGTGACTTTGTTGCTTCAGGACAAGTTCGAGTTCTTCATGTCCCTTCAAGATTCCAGTATGCAGATATTTTTACAAAGGGCCTACCCACTGCTTTATTCATTGAGTTTCGCTCCAGCCTGAACGTCCGAAGATCTCCCGCTCACACTGAGGGGGGGTATTAACCATGTATAAATCAAGTCAACATTCAAAGTCAACGGTCAGCATTCAAAGTCAACGGTCAACATTGAATATTCAAGTCAAGTCAACATTCAAAGTATATTTATTAGTCATTAATTTGTATTGGGCCTAAGCCCATAGTAATGATTCTAGAATGATCTTTTGTATCTTATATATAGGATAGTTGTTATCAATTGTAAGGGAAGCAAATCAATTAGCCTTCAATGGTGAATTATCATATTCTAATATTGTCGTTCAAAAAAAAAAAAGGCGGTTTAGAATTAAAATTTTGATATAGAACATTTTGTAACTTTAATATAGAAACAGACATAAAATAGTCGCATTACAATTTTATACTTTTATTACTTGAATCAAGATAAATGCCTTGTTTAATCTAAAAAACCCTCATAAAAATAGACAATATATTATTTACCTTTATTAACTGATAAAATAATTGCCTTATTTAAATCTAAAAAAACCCTATAAAAATATACGATATATTTACCTTTATTAACTGAATCCAAATAAATGTTCTTGTTTTACATCTAAAAAAACCCTCCAAAAAATATACAATTATTTACCTTTATTAACTTGACTAGAAATAAATGCTTCTTTTAACATCTAAAATAAATATTTACCTTTTTAAAACTTAATCAATCAACTTAAATACTGGTTATGAACAACTTTCACTTATTCCATAGTCAACGTGATAAGCTTTCTTCGCAGTATTCAAACTAGCTTACGGTAATTATTGGTCTTTCACTTACATTATTATTAACTAGGTACAATATAGTTCATGTTTTTTGTCACTTTTAACGTACGTGTGAATTACATTCTATGTGGATACTAGTATTTTATTAAGGATTCTGGGTAGTGTTGAATTTAATGTGGCAAGAATCTTGTTTTATAAATTTTAAAAGAAATCTTTCGTTTGTTGTGTGTTAAATAAAAGAATTGTGTTTTTTTTACTGTAGTCATAATATTCGATGGATCTAGTGTGAGAATATTTGTTTAAGGAATCTTGTTTATAATTCGTGAAAAGAAGTAGATCCATCTGTTTTGCATGTTTAAAGAATCTTGTTGTTGTGATAGATAGTTCGTGTTTTGTACTCGTTCTTGTGTTTGATTTGATATAATCAGGGCCGTCTCGTGGATTTTGGGTGCCCTGTTCGGTTACAAAAAATTGGGCCCTTTAAACACGGATACTTTAAATACCGGTATAAGTAAAATTGATAAAGTTGCAACATATTAAAAGAAATATTGAAGGTTTACAAGGTATAGTTTCTTTGAAAATATGTAAGCAAAAAGTCACAAGATAATTAAGTAACTTACTAGTGCTTTAAACTTAGAGATACAATTTTTTTTTTTGACTAATAAGGTTATGTACTTGTTAATTTAATTATTCATCTTTGCAGTTAAGATGTATGTGGCTTGCTTCCACAAAACCTACGAATGTTTAGTATAATGACTTACAGAAACAAAAACCATAAAACAATTAATAGAAAAAAAACCAAGGAGTTACTTATAATTTATAAATAAGTTGTAGAAAAACCCATAAACAATTGATAGAAAAAAAGTACCTGATTCCCGAGCATGGGGCCAATTACGAAAACCAATTTGTCAAGAATTTCTAAGAACAATACATTTACACGGGGGACCCGTACCCCCCAAAAAATCGGGTCTCATTTAAATGTTTTTGACCCGGCCATTAATAAAGGTTTTTTTGTTTTTTTTTTGTTTTTTTTAAACAGTTAGTTTTTTTTAAACAGTTTTTTTTTTCTTATATTTTTTCTCAAAAAGTTTTTAAAATAAAACTTTCCTTTTTTTTCCTCGGAATACCCTCTCGCGCTGTTTGAGTCATCGGTCTATTTTTTTTATGAATAAAACTTTAAGTTTCCTCAAACCTCGCGCTCCGCTAATCGTCCCGTTCTTTTTTTTTCTCAAAAAATTTTTAAAATAAAATTTTCCTTTTTTTTTTCTCGGAATACCCTCTCGCACTGTTGGAGTCATCGGTCTGTTTTTTTATGAATATTTTTTTTTAACAGTTAGTTTTTTTGTTTACCAGTTTTTTTTCCTTTTTTTTTCTCAAAAAGTTTTTAAAATAAAATTTTCCTTTTTTTTTTCTCGGAATACCCTCTCGCACTGTTTGAGTTATCGGTCTGTTTTTTTTATGAATAAAACTTTAAGTTTCCTCAAACCTCGCGCTCCGCTAATCGTCCCGTTCTTTTTTTTTCTCAAAAAATTTTTAAAATAGAATTTTCCTTTTTTTTTTCTCGGAATACCCTCTCGCACTTTAGAGTAGTCGGTCTGTTTTTTTATGAAATAAAGCTTTAAGTTTCCTCAAACCTCGCGCTCCGCTAATCGTCCCGCCAACGGCGCGCGGTTGCCAGTTTGTTTTTCCTTTAGTTTTCAAAAAATTTTTAAATAAAATTTTCCTTTTTTTTCCTCGGAATACCCTCTCGCATGCATTAAATGGCCTTTTGCATTTAGTGTGCATTAAATGCACCGGGTTGACCGGGGTGCATTTAATACGCCGGGTCAACCCTACCCGGTCCGATCGGTTTTTTTTTTTTGAAAAAAAAATTGTTTTGTTTTTTAAATACTCTCTCCCACTTTTTGAGTCATCGGTCTGTTTTTTTTATGAATAACAATAGAACTAACCACGCGCTTCAGGTGCATTAAGTTGCATTAAATGCACCGGGTTGACCCGACCCGGTCTGAACATTTTTAAAAAAAAAATTTAATTGTTTTTTTTGCTTTTTTTTTCAAAATATTCACTCGCACTTTTTGAGTTATCGGTATTGTCGGGTCGACCCGACCCGGTCCGCCCCGACCCGTTCCTTTTTTATTTACAAAATAGCCCCTCAAATATTTACAAAATACCCTCTCGATATGTGTTATATTACGGAAAACTACCTCAATTTTAATTTTTTTTATAAAATACCACTTTCCCCACTAGCGGTCGACCGTTATTTTTTTTTTAGAATGCCCAAAACTGTGTTTGAACTCGTGTCGTTACTTAACGAACAGTTAAATTTTTTTTTTTTTTACAAAAAAAATACCTTCTAACACGTCAACCGAAAAACCACCGGCCGCCAAACATTGCAACGGAGCGCGGGTGAGCCTTAACTTGTACAAACACATAATAAGGACACCACAAAAGAAGTAATGTAATTCTCTTTTATCGTTTAATAATGGAATAACTTAAGACTAGTAGACTTTATATATAAGAGTTGGACAAATTGGCCTTAAACTTGATATAATATTTAAAATAAAATTTCACAGAATTTTGGTGCCCTTAGAAAAGTTGGGCCCTGTGCAATGCTCATGTTGCACACCCCAATGTCCGGGCCTGTATATAAATTACTTATGAATCTTATTGGTTAAAGATTCTTCTTCTTGACGTCATCATATGAAGTTGGGGGGTTAGTTTTGTCAAAATAGTAACTAGATAGACTTATTTTGTAAAATCTATGTTTGTTTGACTATTATTGTTTGACCATGGTTGTTTTGTTCGTTCGATGATGTTTGTTGGGTAACAACACAACACAACTATAACACCTCGTATTTTAGGTCATTGTATGACATTATGTAATTCATAATTTATTTTTAGGGTTTTACACGTTTACTCTTAAACCGTAAACTTTAAGTTAAATCGCGTAAACTGAAAATGATCATACAATGTAAACGGGCATTAAACGATTAAATGTTTGCATCAAGCAAGTGTTATATGATTATTATGAGGATAATAAATAACTTTGTTCATCTTATTTTTATTGGCTACGTAAAATTCTTACGTTTCATAATAAAATACGTTTAGGCATACCCGGAAGTTCTAAAACCTAACTACGCCTAAACGAATACCCACGATTATACCCAATACTCAAAATATTAAATATAACATCACATATACATACATAATGCCGAAAATTAGAGGATGAGAACAATAGTCATCACTTAACATAATATCTAGATATTACATAAAGTAAGTCTTACACTTTTTTTTCAAACTTGTCATGCTAAACTTAACTAGGGTTAGAAAGTAACTAGGGTTTGGTTAAGTAGATATTTATACTATAAATAGCCATGCATGCATGAGTAAAGTTGCATACTCTTTATACTTAGCATAAAATTCATTTTCTTCCCTCTTTTATACATAAAAACCCACGGCAACAATTGGCCACCAAACAAAATCCATA
>BQNB010196860.1:0-11258 GCA_026074375.1 Tanacetum coccineum | reverse complement strand
ATTGAACTGGATTTAATATGGCTAATACAGTTTTCTATCATTGTCTTGTACCGCTTTTCTACCTCCTAATCTGTTTCTCTTGTGTTTATTGTTTTAGGTTTGTCAGGTAAATATAAATTTAAAACTTGATAATCAAATAATTACCCCTACACGATAGCACATCAGTATACAAAGGGAATAATGTTATAGGAACCTTAATGAATGTGCCTATTTTTGTTGGAACCTTTTTTGTTGTGATGGATTTCGCAGTTTTAAAAGATATGGATGCTTATCGTAATGAAGGAATGGGCGATGTTATTTTTGGCGAACCATTTTTAAGAGAAGTTAGAATTAAAGCAAGGCGGTTCGAAGGGATAATTACCATTTATAATGGTAAGTTAGTAACGATAGTGTAACTTACCAAATGGTGCGATCACATCTGAGGTTTAAACACCACAATAATGAGCATTGCAATAAGATCCCACCATTACTGAAGGTAAGTGATGAAGATAAGAAGAATGGAATCTCGCATCCATACCAAAAGCTTAAGGGGTTCTACAAAGGAGTCTTGAACTTAGGACCCGATTACACTCAAGATGCGAAGACGGAAGAATGGCCCACACGCGGGCACATTAGCGCGCATGAGATGGAATGGTGAAGAAAAGTCTAACTTAAAGACTTCGCTGTAACAAAAGTGCTTCCTGGGAGACAACCCAGAATGTTATTTATTTTTATCGAGTCTGTCTTCCCGGACATCAATATGGCGTATCCGCTCCATACCATACGGCGTATTGATTGTCTGGACGTTATTAGTCTTTACTTTTTATGCACATTAAAAACATTATTGTCAGTTCTGGCAATACGGCGTATTCATGCACAAGATACGGCGTATTTACCAGACTGACTCGTATTTAGTTTAGTTTAAATTAACCGTAGGTTCTAAAAATAGGAATGCATGTTTTTCCTATTATTTGCACAGGACCTCAATGAAAGAAAAGAAATCGACGAGTTGGTTGAAGTATCTACAAGTCTAGAGGTGTTGGAGTCTTGAAACTTCAAGGCGGATGTTCAACATAAATTCTTGCTCAATAAACTCAACATGGAGAATCTACCGAGCAAATATCAGGGGAGTTTCTCATTCTAATTCTTTTTAATTCTCGTATCTAATGTTTTATCTATACAACGAGGACGTTGTATAAATCAAGTGGGTGATGGGAATTAGAATGTATACTTGTCCTAATTTTCACACTAAAATGCTTAAAATATGCTTAAATTTAAAATTTTTTCAAGCATACTTTTGTGAAATTACATGTTACATAACCCGCACACAATAACCCTTATTATATATTGTGAGGATTTAACCTATCCGTTTCTAAATGTTTACCCAAATTCCACAAAATATGAGTGTGCCAGTGATGTAGTAGACTTTAGAACTTGACTTGGTATATCTATTCGAGATCACAGTGATGAGTATTATGGATTTAGATAGAGTAACTTGCTTAAATTGTTAAATTTTAAGATTACACCCAAAAAGCCTATACATGTTGTTTATTAACTAACTACACTGGTTAGTTAACCCCCGTATAAACCCTTTGTTTACTCTCACTATAAGAGTAAGATACCCCTAGAACAACCCGTAGAGCCAATCCTTTAGGAATTACACCAACTTGTTTATTTCGTTACACCTTTACACCTTAGCCTACCCTGTTAGATTAAGTTTATTTTATAGTTGCTAGCTGCTTAATGTGTTAAGTATGTATTTCTCGAGTCTTATGTCAATTTTGGTACGGTTGGAAGAAATTTGCACATCGCAAATGGGAATGTATAAAATAGTCAAAACTCGTGTATTTTTACTACCATCGCAATTAATGGTACGTCCGAAGAATGAAGAATTATCGAAGGAATTATCTGGAATTATTATGATCGTGAAGATAGTGAAACTACTCCGAGTTTCGTATATAGTTAGATGTTTGAAAAAAAATCAAAAAAATTAGAAAAATCGCAACAAAAAAGAGAGGGAAAGGTTGAAGATAATCGTTTCGCAAAAGCATTACCGAAGGAATCATATGAAGGATCGATTATTCGTTGATACGTCTTCAAAGTCAACGATGTAGAGTATTGTATAAAGTGGAAGATATCGTCACTTGCCTTGTAAAGTATGTAAAGTATAGGATGACTGGGAAGTTGACCGTTACTGGAACGCCAACTTAGGTTGTTGTTTTTGATCTATGATCAAGACGTTTGTAAATAGTTGTGTCTTTATCATGGTAACGGTCTGGAAAAAGTGTCTAGCAACTTGTATCTTAGACTTAATCTATTTGTTTCGTAATTTTTATTTAACAACAATTTAATTCCTTTTCCTAATCATTAGCCATGGGTTTTACGCGAATGAGGATGTGTACGAGCACGCATGTCTATTCCGTCGTTACGACCATGTATGCATGTCTCATCTACCTTGTTGGTTTATTACTATTGGTGAAAGTTAGAACATCCCTACCCTATATAATTCTTCAGCATAACCATTGGTTAAATTCGAATGAGGATGTAATCAAACACACATGTCTATTTCGTCGTTACGACCATGTATGTGTGCTTCAGCTGCCTTGTTGGTGTGGTACTTTTGGTGAAAGATTGTAGAATGATCAACCCTAAGCCTTATCATACAAACCTATATTTACCTTTATAAACTTGTTACTCTTTAGCTCTAGTGGTGGAGATATGTATCCTTGCCAAGCTTATGATAGAATACTCATCACGACTGAGCAATTGAGCAAATTAGTTACATGTTACCACATAGATTAGTTGAGTGATTTGAGTGTTTTCATCTTCCTATTTTGTGAGGTGTTTGGTTGTGTACTTGTAATAGATCAAATAAATGCTTAACGGAAAATATCCTTAGGGATACATTTTTTATAAACTTCTAAAGGCTACTTGAGGACAAGTAGGATTCAAGTAGGGGATATTTGATGACATCAAATAACGTTTATTTTATAACATTATTTATCCCGTGTAATTGACCTATTTTGTATTATTATTGCAAAGAATTGTTACTTAATCATTCATATTTGAGAATTGTAGTAATTATGGAGTACTTGGTGAAACTTGACTAAAAGGCACGCATTCTAGAGCTTAAACGAATATATTTTGAAGATTACTAGTCTGACAACTAATACGCCGTATCCATCAAGGAAGATACGGTGTATCTGTGTCTCCACTCACCAAAGACCACGATGGAAACAAGATCAATACGTCGTATCCAGAGAAGACCAATACGCTGTATTAGAGATATAGTATGCGAATATTCTGGAAGATATCAAACGTGATCCCTACTCCAAGAAACCCCCAATATGCCATATCCAAGACATTGGATACGCCGTATCGAACCGACTCCAGACCTTATAAATAGAAAACTAAAAAACAAGTTTTAAGTGTGCTAAATCATATTCTCGATACCTAAACCATAAAATTCGATTTTCAGAGGAGAAAAAGAGCAGAAGAGGTCTTGCAACGCGATCCAATCCATATGAGACAACGTGTAGTTTCTTATACTTTTGTAATCGTTTAGTTTTTGGTATCATTCGTTAACACGGTTAGTTTACCTTGGCTAAGCCATTACTCTTGTATTAATTATGATGTTTGAAGGCTAATACCTTCGGGTATTAGCCATTATGAAGATCTGAATGTTTGTTTTGTTTATATCTCGATTGCTTGATTTATCGTTGAATTATTGATTATGTTTATCACATGATACTTATTTACATGCTTAAGTATGCGACCTATCATTCAACTGTGTCTAGTCCTACATATTTAATGCGCTGCAACTTCGGTGTTGTTTGGGCGTAGGCTAAGAGTCCGGGATAGCTCTCCATATAGTAATGTGTATAGGTGGAACAAATAGGATCACTAATAACGTTCTGCTTGCCTCGATTGAACTGGTTGTACCGTTGTAGGTGGTGGCTTAGTACTAACTAATAACGTTCTGATCATTGGTATAGTTTGGATTATGGACTACCACCTAACACAAATTACCATTAAGCAGTAAGTGGGTAAAGTCTCTATGAGCTAGGGTTAGTATGACACACACCGTGTTCTCCTCTATATGAATTATAATCAATATAAATAAGGTTGCTTTATGCAGATGTTTTAATTGTGACAGAATTAATGTGTCTAGGTCTTAGGATGAAGTCCCGCCTAAGTCTAAGAATGATATACCACCTCAAGATAAGTAATCATTGCACTGATATAAAACAAACAACTTATATCGGATTAATGATGGCTAATACCAGTTTTCTATTTATAAGGCTGACCGCTCTTTTATCTTTGTTTAATTTGCTTTTGCCGTTGGTTAAAGTTTATTTGAATTGATTGTAGTCACCACCAAACCCGTTCCAGTCTCTCAGACTGAAAACCCCCCTTTTTAACCTGTTAGAATTAGGATTAGAACTAACATATGATTAACATAGGTTTGACTTAGATAAGAATTAACTTAGATTAGTAAACTAAAGTATTAATAAACTGAAAGATTTAACCTCGCTTCAAGTGTTCGACACCCTACTTACCACGAATCTACCACCGACCGGGTACAGTGCCTGTTAAAGTGTTGTTTTTGGTTAAGTCGGCAAAATATAAATTTAACACTTCAATCATAAAATATACACCACACAACGACACATCAGTACACCTAGTGTTGTCGTCCACTATTGTAAGGAAATAATGAGCACCATTAAGAGCAGAAACCTTATAGGGAAGAAAATGGTATTTTAGACCTTGTTTGGCTTAAGGGAAAAAGGAGTCTATGATATTTTGCAACCATACATGTATTACAAAACAATGAGATACATTGACATTTTTACAATCATGAACATGAATTAACTTTGTAACAGAAGTATGTCCAAGTCTAGAATGAAACAAATCCACTAATACATCATTGACCTTAGGTTAGACAACTTTATTGACAAAGGAAGACAAAACAGGAAAGGAATCATATGAAGTTTTTGGTGAAGAAGGTTTGCAAATGTAGAGATTGTGAAACCCCTCTCCAGCAGCTAGAGCTTGTCTAGTTGAAGGGTCCTGAAACACAAACCAAGTAGGGAAGAAAATGGCTATAAGTTGCTGAGTGTTTAGCAGTTTTCCCACAGATAAAAGATTGACCTTAAAGTTAGACACATAAAACGACACCAGTAAGGATTAGGCTATCATTTATCCTTATGTTTCCCACTTGAGTGACCCATTTACATGTACCATTAGGTAACTTAATTTTGATTGGCTTCTTAAGTATCCTAATGCACTGAAAAGGATGTAAATGGGGACACATATGATCTGAAGCACTAGTATCAACCACCCAATCTATCTCAATATTAAGACCGCCATTATCAATTAAGAATTTAATTGATGCATGAAATGACAAACCAGTATTAGTATCTTTGCCAGATAGAAGTATACCTGTATGAGGTTTGGAAGAAGAAGCCTCATTGACATCAATTCCTTTACCCTTGATCAACTTCATCATTTCTTGACAAACTGCATTAACCAACTTCTAATCTAAATCAACCTTGGCACCAATCACTTCATTCTCATAATCCATCTAAAAGGGTGTCTCTTAGTAAATATTGATCAAAATCAAACGAAACTTGAGCTGCTAGTTTAACATTTCTTGCCTTTCTTGCCCTTATACCAATCAGGATAACCAATTTTCTCAAAGCATTGCTCGGTCAAATGCCCTTCTTGATTACAAAAACCACAAACCTTCTTTTCTCCTCTGTTTGCAGCCCTATTTTCTCTTCTAGAACTTGAATTTTGACCATTTTTGTTAAAATTTAAAAAAAATGCAGCTGGATCATTAACATGATGAGTAACTTGTTTTTGCTTCTCCACTTGTTGAACAATGTAGTAAGCCTTATTGATGTTTGGTAAAGGATCCATTGAAAATATTTGGTTTCGCACAGATTTAAACTTATCATTCAACTTCATCATGAATTGCATCAATTTGGATATGCTATTAATCTCTAAAAACTTTTTAGTGATTCCACAAGTGCAATCCCTTATTTTGCCACAAGAACAAAGAGGAATGCCATTCAAACTATGCAATTCATCCCAAAACCTCTTGAGTTTTTTGAAATATGCTGCAACAGTGAGATTACCCAGAGTTACCTTACTCAACTCCCTTTCAATGTGATAGAAAGAGGTCCATTACTTTGACCATATCTCTCTTCTAATTCCTCCCATAGATCAAAAGCATATTGAGCATAAAGGAATGAATATGATAACTCAGCAATCATGGAGTTCAAAATCCAACAAATCACCATGTAATCACACCTAATCCACCTTTGGTAATTGTTATCAATAACAGTTGGTTTTGGTGAAGATCCATCTATAAATCCCAATTTCAACTTAGCACCCAACGCCATTTTAATCGTTCGACTCCAACCAAGAAAGTTACTCCTATTGAAAGGTGTAGTAGTTAGCATCATACCAGGGTGATCAAAACTTGCAACATGCAATGGATCATTGGCCATGTTTTGAGAATCTGATTCTTGATTAGGGTTATGATTGAAGGTAGTATTTGGGGGAACAAAATCAGTATTATTATGATTAGTAGAGTTTACGTTCGGAATCGACATTGATGACTTGTAAAAAACTGTGATTAGAACACAATAACAAGATGGTGATCCAAGAACGGTTATGCCGTTATAAAACATTAATTTGTTGTAACAGAATCGAGCTCAAGGCTCTGATACCATGACAAATTGCGGAAGTAATTTGGATAAGCGAGGGAAATGAAATTTCATTAAGTGAAAAGAAAGGAGGAGACAATTCCTTTTATACAGGAAGGGAAAGGGAAAATCATGACATAAGATTTTCCCGCCAAAAGGAAAATAACGAAACTAAAATATAAAAGTTACAAATTCTATCCTCTAGTTACAAAATGAACTAAATATTCTATACCATCCAACTATGTGCTTGCTTTCACTTATATCAATTTCAGGTAATTTTTTGTCGCATGATTATCAAATGACAAAAATAAACTTAACACTAACGTCAATGCATGAAAAAGTAGACTTGAAAATCTAGTTATGCATTTGACGACGTTTTTAATAGAATTTCCATACACCTAAGTTATTGATATACTTGATATTTCATGTTTAGTTTTTAATTTCTATTGTTTGAATATGTAAGATTTTATTCCTTAATTCCGGCCATTTTGGTTTCGAAAGAAATGATATTAACAAAAATATGTACATAGTTGGACGAATTATAATTGTTTTTTTTCTTTTTAAATATGTGACCTAAACTTGAAAACTTGATTAGCGATACATTATCCCTTAGGCCATCTCGAACCATGCTTAAGCCATATTTTTCTCTATATTTCAATAATGGAGCATCAAAAAACTTTTCAACCATGCTTCAAATTTTAAAAAATTGCTCAAAATACTTCATATATGAAGGATTACTGCTCACTTTTCAAATCATTAAATATTGCAAGTATATTCTTAAATATATGTTATAGATAACTATTGGATAAAATTTAGCATGAAAATGTATTGAAGTTTAAATTTTGATGTATATGTTTGGAGATGAAATATTTTAAGAGTGGTGATTTGCACACTCTATTTATTGATTGACTCTTGATATAAATACCCCTCAAAAAACCATTTGTACCCTCCATGTTTTTTGATTTTTTTTTATAACTTTATATATGTTATAAAACTGTGACACGGAAAAAACGGAACGAAAAATATAAAGTTTAACAGGTCAAAAGTATGAAACTGTTAAAAATTACGGAACAGAAACTGATAAAAAACTGCGTTGCACTGTAAAAATAGGGTACAAAAAGAATCTTTGTACATTTTTGGTACTTTTTAGTGGGCCAGGGGGACCAATAGTAGCACCCTTATTGATTAGTACACTTAAATTGTGTGTCTTGACATTTATACCCCTATATCATTTATTGGAGTGTGCACACATATTAAGGGTATAATAGTCATGACACACATATATTTGAGTGTATCAATCAATTTATGAAGTATGCAAATCATCACCTATATTTTAAAGAAAGAATGTCAGTTAAAAGATGCTCTTTTCTTTTTTGCTTTATGTTTGAAGATTTTTTTCAAGAAATGGTTTGAGATGGAATTAAAGAAATAGAAAAGTTTCATGTAGAACACTATTTAATTAAATAACAATCAACTTCATCTCAATCATCCATTTTATTTCAATCTAATGGTTTAGATCAATTCCTATTTTAATTTAATTAAAAAACCCACTTTCATCTTATTTTTTTAAAATTAAATATCTCACAAACCGTTCATCGTTACGCAAAACGGAACATACCATCGCGACGAGAATTAAATTATCTTTCTTTAGAGGGACCCTTTTATATACTTTCGACGAACTTTTTTTTTTGTTTTTTTTTCAGTCACGTCTGAAAAAATACATGTGATTTGTATCACAATCACATGTAATTTCATAAAATTAACATATTTCTCAAACCCACTTTCATCCTATTTTTAATTAAAAATTTCTCTCAAACCGTTAATCGTTACGTAAATTTAATTATACCATCGTGAAGAGAATTAATTATCTTTCTCTAGACGGACAATTTTATATATTTTCGACAAAAAAATTTAAAATTTCCGCCAAGAAAAAATCATACGTGTTTCGAAAAATCACACGTGATTTCTTACATTAAAATTCACACGTAAATTTGTAAATTCATATGCGATTTATGAATTTATGAAATCACACGTGATTTATTACTTTAAAAATAATAAGTGAATTTGTGAAATCATAAGCGATTTATGAAATAACACGTGATTTTTAAAAACAACAAATCACAAGTGATTTTATAAATCACGTTTAATTAATTTTGGCAGAAATTTTAACACTAAAAAGTCGTCAAAAGTATATGAAATCGAATTTTTTTAGTTACGTCTGAAAAAATCACATGTGATTTGTATCACAAATCACATGTGATTTTATGAAATCTCATGTGATTGTGCTATAAATCACATGTGATTTTTTCAGTCGTGACTTAAAAAAATCGAAAAAAAGTTCGTCGAAAGTATATAAAAGTGCCCATCTATAGAAAGATGATTTAATTCTCGTCGCGATGGTGTATTTTTTGTCGTTTGACGATTTACCGTTTGCAAGATATTTCATATTTAAAAAAGAGGTGAAAAGTGGGTTTTTTAATAGTTTTTTTTATTTGATGAAAAATGGATGGCTAGGATGTGTTTTTTTGTTCTTTGGGATGATATTGTTCTTTCATGATCTCGCCTCATTAAACAAAATGAAAAAAAAAACAAATTATTTTACAATAATTTATGACATTTCCTTAAACCTTTTTTTATGTTAGCTTATCTTTAGGGGGTATTTCTATGTTTGCCCAAAAGATTTTGGTGTATGTACCTATTCCTCCCAAAAAAAGTGTGTTCCTCAAATTCTCCAGAGTGACCGGAGCGACACAATAAAATACTAATATTTGTACTTTTAAAGTACACTTTGTGTAAGTGTACTTTTCTAGACATGTTTTTTTATAGTTGGAGCGACCCCGTATTAACACTTAGAGCGACTTAATAATGTTATGATATTTATACAAAAAGTCAAAGTTGTGATCGGAGCGACTTACGTATTTTATACACCAATTAGAGCGACTGTTATGTAAGATTTTTTTAACTTATTCAAATTGTACATCCTTGATATTTGTTCCATTTACCATTTCAAGTATACCAAAATCTACCTCAAAATTTCTAAACAAGGAAACACAAACATTCTCTGATCATATAACCAAACATTAAATATTTCATTCACTATTCCCTTTTCTTCTACAACCTAATGTACTTCTCTTTTGTTAAATCCATTAAACCCTAATTTCACGAAACCCAAATCATTGAAAAACCCTGAAATTGATTATCATGAAACCCTAATATCACTAAACCTACATCATCTGTATATGGATAATACCCAATCAGTTTTTGACGCGAAAGTCGCAATACGTGAGACTTTGCTTACTCTTACTACTATTAAGGAGCTATTGGGTCAAAGTGTTAATGAAAAACGTATAACAAAGTTTAGTTCTACCGTGTTTGGTAAATGGTTGGATTTTCCAGCATATTCAAACGACAACCTTCTTCTGAACTATATTTTTCAGCATGAGGTAAAACAAGAACAAAATAATGATGTTTGTCCTCCTATTAGGTACAAGATTGGTAATAATAATTTTGAATTTGGTAGGCAAGAATTTTGCTTGATAACTGGTTTTGCGTTTGGAAAAATTCCCAGGGTAGATACTTTTAAGGGTTTGCAAAATAGTCCTTTTTGTGACAGAGTATTTTCTGATAAAATAGCAGAGCCATTAAAGAAAGTTAGGGTTTCAGATCTTTTGAAATTAATTAGAAAGCCTGAAATGTGGTATGGGTTGTCTGATGAAGATAGTGTTAAAGTTTGTTTATTACTGGTATCAAATATAGTATTCATGGGTCGTGAGTCTAAGAATTACATTGCTGACAATCTTATTGAATTTATTGATAATTTGACTGCCTGGGATGCATACCATGGGGAGAATATTTTTGGAGAGATTCGTACTGAAGGTTAGTGAATGTGATAAGTAGGCATAAGGATGCCGTTATGTTGAAGAATAAAAAAAAATGTTTCCTTCACGAAGAAGACTAAGAAAATTGATAGTTCAAAGAAGATTGAGACCTATAATGTATATGGTTTTGTTTGATCTCTAAAGGTATGTTTTTAAATAGGGAAAATTCTCTAAAAGGTCCAAAATATAGGGTGCTAGTCACTCTTTAACCAAAAAAACATTTTCTTCTCAAAAGAGTCCAAGGCGACTGAGCGATAGGACAACTTAACCAGAATCCGCCAAGTGTCCATTATTTAAATATTATAGTAAAATTCGGGTACATATTTGTAAGATTTGTGTAAGGTATGTACTATACAAGTTGGATTGGGCAACTTGTACTTTTAGGGCGACCGTATTTTGGGCAACTGGTTTTATAGTCATTTTACAATTGTACTTTGTTTTTTTTCAAAATTCACAATATTCATATTATTTTTTATGCTTATTTGCATACATGATTTTATAAAAACCACACACACAAAGGCACAAGCACACACACAAAATTGTTCTTCTTCCCTATTTGTTCTTAACCAGTTAACCAACCACACACCCACCAGCACAATGCAGAATTGTTCTTCAAGGAATAATCGATAAATAACCCTAATAACACTGAAGAACATAAACCTTAAACCTTTTACCAATCAATAGATAA
>BQNB010196857.1:0-11258 GCA_026074375.1 Tanacetum coccineum | reverse complement strand
TGCTCCTGGCATCATTGATTGTTGATTTTTGTTTTTCTTACTATTATATCTTATATTTTATTATATATTATATATATAGTTAAGGAAAAAAAACTCATAATCAGCGCCCAACTGTAACAGTTGTTCAAAGTACTGAGTGTCTTGAACATCCATATTCGCTTGGATTGGAGTGCCTTGAATTAAGGATTTTTAGACGGTTAGAATACTTATTGGTTTTTTGTTTCGTTAAAGGAAATTGTTGCACAATTAGTTGCATACCTATTTGTCGAGGAGCATACAACAAAATTTCGTTGGCTGTCGCGTTTGAGTGTGTTTGGAAATCCACTTTCAGTAGACAATCACTTCTATTATCTTATTGGAGTCTGTTGGTGAAAGGTCTTCAATATTTGTTATTTCCGGTTCTGTCAAAATCATCTTTCCTTTTTCTTCACAGTTAGAATCCATTTCACCGGTTGTTGCCATTGTCCTGGAAGTCATATGCAAATTATTGTTAGTTATTAATAATAATGAAGTTGCACAATAAAGGATGTATGAATGTGTCGAAGTTATGATAAGTGCAACTGTATATGCATCTACTAATATGAGTGCGTAAGAACATATATGTGAACAGAAAATGTAGTCATCTAGTAATATGAGTACATAAAAGCATACATGTCAGGAAACAATATAAAACATATGTGAAAAATGTAAAAATTAAAATGTAAATCTAAAAGCTACATGTAGTTCTATGAAATTAACATAAGTGTATACAGTACCCGTGAGGAAATTCTTAATAGAATGAAATAAACCTCATGAAGTTAAAGTTTAGATAAAAAAATCCGTATATACTATATTTTTGGTAGATGTTGATGATTGAGTGTCTTGTCTGCTTATTAGAATTTTCAACCCATCCGGAGAAGTTGATCTTGATAAGGCAACATATAGTTGTCCGCTTATCCATGACTGAAAATAGGCTCTGGTAAATATACTCCTATCTTTTTAAGAGATTTCCATTGGGATTTGTTTATTGTCATTGCATAGCAAATTTTTACAGGAAACTGTTTTCTCTTAAAAATAAAAGGCATTTCTGGATCTTTCATTGGTATACTTTTTGGCCAACTTTTGTACCCGTAACTATTTGAGCCTCAATGATTTTTGGAAGTAACTGCTTGACAATTAGACGTGTCCCGTTGCAAAGACTACCTACAATGTTGATGTTTCATAACAGTATTATCGGGGTACCAACTTTCAGTTCTAGTCTGTGTAGCGGGAGTCCTGCAAACGAAAGGGTGTTTAAATATTCTCTTGGATACAACATTTCTACCTCTCCTCCGTCATGCCCATGTGGTAGTGCCTCATCGTAGCTTCCATATACATATGTCTTTCTAGGAATCATAGACATCACCTTTGCATTTACAATATCGACGATCTCATTTTTTGGACACACGATTACCTTTTCCTGTAGCTTCTGAGGGGTGGGGTTCTGAAGTGTATCGTCATCATAAATGAACCTTATTAAGTTAATGATTCTGTTTTCGTCATCAGGAATTTGGTGGTTATCTGGTATATCAATCCATGATGTAGTTTTAGGGTCAGATTCATCAGGGTTGCCAAGAGATCCGTTTCCGATATCTAACAACCAGTTTGCAAATATAGCGACTTTGTCCCTTTCTGCCTCACCCATGTTTCCATTAGCTAAACGCATATTTGTAGTAAGATAATGGAGCCTGAAGTGGCGCCATAAGTAGGATTTAGCGATTGACAAAGCTATAATTTCATTTCTCGAGGCACTCTTTTTCACCGGTAAGGTTTGTCTAAAATCCCCCTAGCATTACGCTTTTACCATCGAAAAGAGCATTGGTCATATCGAGAATGTCACGTAGGGTTTTGTCCAAGGTTTCAAAACAACGGCGATCATTCATTGGGGCCTCGTCCCATATAATTAAGCTTGTTTCTTGAATTAACTTTGCAAGTTGCATGTTTTTTTTACTCGAACAAACAGATGTATGAGTTAAGTTTAGAGGTAATTTAAAACGGGAATGTGTTGTTCATCCTGCCGGCAACAATAAGGATGCAACGCCAGATGAAACAACCGCTAACACAATTTTTCCCTCAGCGCGTAATGTGTATGTGATAGTCTTCCATAGAAATGTTTTGCCTGTACCACCGTGTCCGTATACGAATATTAATTCTTGTTGGTTATTTGTGCAGGCAGTCATAATTAGATTAAATATGTGCCATTGTTTCTCGTTTAACTTTCCTAACAGTCTATCTTTTTCTTTGGCAAGTAGTTCTCGCTTATAGCTCTTTTCTTCCATTAAAAGTCTGTTTCTAAGTACGGACATGAGATCTTCGGGTGGCAAACGTAAACCAAAATCTGTTAATGACCTTGAACAGTGGTTTAGGCAGCCTTCCAATTCATAGAGCACGTAATCCTCGAGATGCGAGTCATGTATATGTAAATTCGGAATATTAAGCGATATCGAAGAGGTATACGGTAAATCTTTTGACATACTTCTCCATACACGTCCCCAAAGGGAAACTGGATCCATTACATGGCAAAAAGTAAGTATATGTGCAAAGAGTGTTTGTAACTCAGCTGGAGTAGCGGTACCCGCTGCTTCCTGCATTGTATTTTCCTACTCTTGATCGTTTTCTAGAAGAACTAACGCTTAAAACAAATCACCTACTGCGGGATGCACATACGTTAATCTGCCTATCTTTATCCCTAAATACCACACGTTGCTTAATTTGCAAGTTAATAGATAGTATTTTAACAGCAGGCTCCCTATGATGTATGTCAAATTCTAACATTCTCCAGCACGCTTCGTGGGGGCTTATGTATCTTGAATCTAGATAATTTTTGATTTCGTCAACTACTATTTACGGTCTGCTAGTGGATTCTTCTGCATTTGTTTTAGTTTTGGATATGCCCGCAGCAATACGATCCGTACCCTTAGAAATATATTTAAAGAGGTACTTAATGAGCATTGTCCATCCACAATACTCTACATTAATGTGAGTGTAGAATGTCGTTAGCAAGTCCCTGTTGTATGGAACTACATAACGATTATCTAACTCGACATGTTCTTTTAACACAGTAGCGCCTGTATCCCTTCTTTGGTAGTGCACAAACCCATCTTTGTCAGTATACGTACGGTTACAGTAGTCCTTAGGGAAATGCTTCTTGCATTCTGTGCTATTTTGCATATATGGAGCAGACGGATATGCTAACAAGAGGTGGCAATCTTGATCCAAAAATAAAAAAATAGGTTTAATTGGGTCATTTTTTAAATATTTGGGCTATTTGGGTCTTTAAGTTAAATGAAGTTTGGGTTCAATGGGCTTTTAAACATACTTTTAAATTAAATGAATGGGTCCAATGGGTCATAGGAATGGGTCGACCTACTTAAACTTTCACCTAATTAGTTACAACTTCTTAAAGAGTGATATAATTTAATCATTACTTTTTTTACGTTTATACGTTTTTTTGAACGTTCTCATACATTTTCATCCGTTTCGGCACGTTTTTGTCTGTTTTTGACCAGTTCCTCTTTTTTTTATTACACTTTCGTCCGTTTGTTTACGTTTTCGTCCGATTTCTTACGTTTTCCTCTGTTTTTTTACGTTTTCGTCTGTTTTTTTACATTTTCGTCCGATTTCTTATGTGTTTGTCCTTTTTTACGTTTTCGTCCGTTTTTTACGTTTTTTTTTCGTCCGATTTCTTACGTTTTCGTCTGTTTTTTTACGTTTTCGTCCGATTTCTTACGTTTTCGTCTGTTTTTTTACGTTTTCGTCTGATTTCTTACGTTTTCGCCCGATTTCTTACTTTTTCGCCCGTTTTTTTACGTTTTTGTCAGATTTCTTACGTTTTCGTCTGTTTTTTTACGTTTTCGTCCGATTTATTACGTTTTCGTCTCTTTTTTTCGTTTTCGTCCGATTTCTTACGTTTTCGTCCGATTTGTTACGTTTTCGTCCGATTTCTTACGTTTTCGTCCGATTTCTTACGTTTTCGTCCGATTTCTTACGTTTTCGCCCATTTTTACGTTTTTGTCAGATTTCTTACGTTTTCGTCCGTTTTTTACGTTTTCGTCCGTTTTTTACGTTTTCGTCCATTTTTTAACGATTCTCGACTGTTTTATCGTTTTCGTTTTCGATTTATTACGTTTTCGTCTCTTTTTTTCGTTTTTGTCCGATTTCATACGTTTTTGCCCTATTTGTTACGTTTTCGTCCGATTTCTTACGTTTTCGCTTGTTTTTTACGTTTTTGTCATATCTCATACGTTTTCGTCTGTTTTTTTACGTTTTCGTCCGATTTCTCACGTTTTCGTCCGATTTCTTACCTTTCTTTATGTTTTCGGCTTTCGATTTATTATGTTTTTTACGTTTTCGTCCAATTTCTTACGTTTTATACGTCTTTATTCGTTTTCAAAAAAAGACAAAAACGAAAAAAACAGACGAAAATGGATGGAAACGTAAGAAAACAGACGATAACGTACGAAAACGAACGAAAACAGACGTAAATGTAAAAAACGGACGAAAACGTAAGAAAACAAACGAAAACGTAAGAAATCGGACGAAAACGTAAAAAATGGACGAAAATGTAAGAAAACGGACGAAAACGTAACAAAACAGAGGAAAACGTAAGAAAACGGTCGAAAACGTATGAAAACGTAAGAAATTAGACAAAAACGTAAAAAAATGTATGGACAAAAACGTAAAAAACGGACAAAAACATAAAAAACGGATGAAAACGTAAAAAACGGACGAAAACGTAAAAAACGGACGAAAACGTAAGAAATAACGTAAAGAATCGGACGAAAACGTAACAAAACGGACGAAAATGTAAGAAAATGGTCGAAAACGTATGCAAACGTAAAAAAACTGACGAAAACGTAAGAAATCGAACGAAAACGTAAGAAATCGGACGAAAACGTAAGAAAACGGACGAAAACGTAACAAAACGGAAGAAAACGTAAGAAAACGGTCAAAAACGTAAAAAACCATATGCAAACGTAAAAAAACTGACGAAGACGTAAGAAATCGGACGAAAACGTAAGAAATCGGACAAAAACGTAAAAAAACGGACGAAAACGTAAGAAATCGGACGAAAACGTAAGAAATCGGACAAAAACATAAAAAACGGACGAAAGCGTAAAAAAGGACGAAAACGTAAAAAAACGGACGAAAACGTAAAAAACGGACGAAAACGTAAAAAACGTAAAAAAACGGACGAAAACGTAAAAAAAGGTCGAACCCGACCCGAACCGTTAGACCCATGACCCGTTAGACCCATTTTTAAAACATGATTTGTTTGACCCATGACCCATTTGACCCATGACCTAAACCGACCCAACCCGACCCATTTGCCACATCTAATGCTAACCCACATGGACCGTGCATCATTAATTCGGAGACAATTCTGTAGCATTATGGATCCGTATCTATTTAAAGAAGCTCAGCTAAAACATATGAATCTATGTCTTCATCTCAACGCACTCGTACTGATTCATGAATTCACAGTAAAGTGTGACAGTGAAGAAGACCTCGTTTTTGGAACTCGATAGTGGATAATACTGCGAGATGAAAGATGGTAACTATATAAGGTTAGATAGTTATTAGGAGTAACGAGAAATGGATAGGAAATAAAGAATAGCAAACGGTACCTGCAACAGTTCTACCTCTACCGAATGGCTGTACATTGCGTAGATATTTAATAAATTGTTTACTTTTCATTTCAAAAACTTTATCCACTATGTCCGCCCGATCTGTTGTAGTAAACAGTGGGAAATCAGCCATATAATCCATAATTTCAGGCCATTTCACGTTACATGTAAATGTAATGAAGAACGAAGGGTTTCCATGAACACGGCAAATGGCCAAAGCATCTAGGTAGTGATTGTACATGTATCGTGGCCCATCTGTAAATGATTGTGTTTGCTTTCTTTAATTGCTTTTGAATCTTTTTATTTTCATGAACATCAAGTTTTAAATTTGCAATTAAATTAGCAAGCGCAACATGCTCATCATCACATTTTACAACATTTTGGTTAGTCTGAATTTCATTATCACACATATCCGGTGAATCAGGAATGACATTACTATCTGTAGAATATCTTAACACATGTATGATATGATTCACTTTGGGTTTTAGAGAGGGAAAGAGATGGTTGGATGAACACTTAGAGAGAGAAAGTAAAAGAATAATATTATCTTAGTGAAATGTAAGAAATGAACAACCAACACCCTCTCCATGTGCGGAGAGGGTTTATATATGTCATACCAAGGCCGGCCATGGGCCCTTACAGGGCTTGTCCATGGGCCTTTGGCCCGGTTAGCTTACTAACATAACATTACTAATTACTACGAGCTATGACTACCTATATTGGAAGTGACCGATACTTTTCTGTATTTCTAACAATCTCCCCCTACGACAGGTCACTCCAATTTACAAAAATTTAAACTTAGCATACTATGCTTTCACTTTGGTCTTGAGCTCGTAGTCTTTAACTTCAATCATTAACTTGTGATTTGATGTAGTGATCATAGACTTTAGATGTGAGCATGTTGCTTTATCTTGACTTGAATTGTTGAGAAATGTGATCTTGAACACCTTGAGATCATCAACCAAGCATAATCTCATTTTGCCATCTTGTAAACTTTGCCATCTCGTGAACTTGTGACTTCTGGACCGACATGCTCATACCTTTCTTGATTTGATAATCTTGAAAAGCTTTAATAATGCATCTTTCTTGAATTTCTTTAACTTTAACACTTCGTCGCTTCTAGGAAGGGATCGGACGGTATCAGAGTAGCGGAAGTCTTGAAACATGTACTTGAGCATTCATGATGTCTTTATATTTGTCGGTTGGGTATGAGCATGTGGCTATGAATCTTGTGAGTCAGCTGGAATCAGGTACCTTCACCTCCATCTTTAAATATCCTGCATTAAAACAGTTAGCAATAAAGCGGGGAGACGAATATGGCTTTGTCATTCGCCCGTGGTTGGTTGGAGTAACCCTCGAATCCGTGAGGATCGACTTGTGATCAGGTAGATTCAATTTAAGAAGAATCTCCTTGACAGGATTTCCAGCTGAAGAATCGAATCTTTCTAACACATAAGTATCAGATTCATCAAATTCAGCATGTTCTCATTATTAGAACGTCTCAAAGCAGACAACACGATAAGAGTGAACCAGCGAGTTACTATCTCACTGATTGAAATAAAAAATGGATTTGAAAATCAATCGACGCGTTACTTGCTAAAGTGGTTTTGTGACACATCGAGAGTGTTAATCATTTCAAAAAATTCTCCAGCAATCATCAATTCATAACCTGGAACAAGTTTGATTCTTATAGAATCGCACCATCGTTTCTTTCCAGTTGTCAAAAGTTTGATTCATATAGAATCGCACACGTCACCTACCATGAGCTTGTTTGATGTTGGCTCAAGCAGGATTTCCATCTTCATTGTGAATGATATCACTCGGATATTCTGGCAAAATCACAAGGATAATGCGTAGGACTCTTAATATGTTAACTTGTTATTCACATTGTGTGACCTAGCAAGCATGATTTGACAAGTGTCCTAATGAGATTTATGGATGATCTTGTTTGGCTCTAGACTCAATAGTGCACTTTGGTTTTAGTGATCGGAGGCTGGAGCAGACTGCCACCTTTTCAAAATCAACTAAACTCGGAATGGAAGACTGTGATAGATATGCTTGTATCTATGTGAGAAAGAAATGAACATGTGTCTGTTGGAGACCTTGAGTTAGCAAGTGGAGGGTTGTGCATTGCATCATTGGGTCATGACTGTCTTCAATGTCAGACAACAACTTAGTGTTTCTGACAGATTATGTATTGACCCGGTTTCTGCCTAAGTGTATGGAGGGCTTCTTTCTTTTCACCCTTTATCCTTACATTTCTTTTTCATTCTTCAACCCCTTCAATGCTTACCGAGACTTCATAACTAACACCTTGTTGGGTTTGTTCCAGTGTTAGCTCCATCTCAGTCGGCATTATTCCCGATTCTCACTTTTTCTCCTTTTGTATCATACCTAAGGACTTCTACACTAACTAGTGGATATCCCTGGGTAGATCCCTCCGGTTCTGCTGGATAATGGGATTTGAATACTGAGCCTAACCACTTTATAACTCCATAAATTTAGGTACATGGTCGGTCTTTTGGGTATTCCATCACAATCGAAACCAAAATCATTGAAAAGTTCAATCAAAGTGTTTGATATAAATTTCAAAAGATTTACACTTTGAGAGTTTTTCATCTTCACTTAAAATCTATCCTTAACGATGTGCACCGTAATAATCGTGTAGATGCTAAGTGTTGGAGTGCATTGAGTCCATTTTACTATGATCACATGTCAATACAATTTAGATTCACTTTAATCACATTTTCTCCCCTTATCCAAAATGTTAATCCCTTGATATTTTGGAATCATTGATTAAACGTTCGGGGCAAATTGTTACATTAATCACTATAAGGAATATTTTAATGCTCCTCTCAGTTTTGAGGGTAAATAAGACTGTTCTGATACAATAAATGTGAAAAAATTTTGAATTTACTAAGAAATTCTTGAAAATTTTATACTCGAGCACACCTTATTTTCACCATAAATCTACACTACATATATACAAATTCATAAGTTTATGATATACGAAATGACCTTTGAGATATGAACACAATATGACGAAGTCATATTGTTCTTTGCAGCAGTCTGAGGTCAGTTTGTAGTGTCTATCCGCTAACAATTTTACAAACTCATCATCATCCTCCTTTCCTTTAGCAGCTTGTTGATGTCTTTGATCATGAAATGAGCTCTTTTCTTTTCCAATGTGCTCCATCTTCTCTTCGGCAAGTACTCCATGTTGATATTCTTGGTAATGTCTTTGAGCGAAGAAAGAAGCCTAGTTAACGTGCCATCACTGAACTTGTATAGTTTGTCGAAGCGCATCAACCTGTTCCTCTTGAAGTCGTCGACATAAATGAATCCTTGAGGGTCTTTGTATGGAGTGTACGGGTGCCTTTTTCTGAGATCTGGTCTTGTAGTATCAGGCTTGGTCTGTTTTTGATAACATTAAACTCCAAGTTGAAGATCTTCGACTCGTTTTTAAATAACCAGACTTCTGGTGAACATTCTTAGTGCTATTGTAAAGTCAGCAACATCATCCCCTGAAAGATTTATGAGCCGATTCTAAACCACAAGAAGTAGCATATCCTCGATATCATTGATCCGAAGTCGTAGAAATTCACCTTACCTGAATCTGTATAATATGTTATCAGCTCTTCTCACTACAATCTCTTCCAAGTACCCATATCCATGTTTCCTCATTACTTTGACATGAGTAACTGCCAGAATACGTTTTGTAGAATATACATATCCTCTTGATTGCATGCCTCTTGCATATGCATAGAAGGACTTACGTTGTTCTCTCCAATGTGAGATACCCTATAACGCGTATTTATCATAAGCAACTTTAACAGGACTCCATATGTTTGGAACCATGTCTTCAATGCTTGGTAGATCATACTGAGCGACCTTTGTCTTGGTAGTAGACGTCGTGTATGTCATAGTCGAAACTCCTCCTTGTAGATACTTGAGATCATTGTTGAGAAGTATTCAAATGGTACTCTTTGATGTTTTCCACGCATGATCAAAGGAAGGGGTTTGGAAAGATTAAATGGGTAGTCACCGCCTTTAGGATTTTCCCAATCAAGCTTTTCTGAAAGAGCCTTATAGCATTCTTCAAAGTCATATTCTAATTCAGCATAATTAGAGCGGGTGCCTTTGAGTAGCCTGAATGCTGGTCCTAACAGGATTTCTTGAGTTAAATTCTTTATTTTCAGGGCATTTAAGATGTATCTAGAGAAGTCTATGGGAGTGTTCATCATTTCATCAAAGTCCTTTAATGATTTATCAGTAGAAGTAGAAGCTGCAAGAGTCATCAACCACTTTTGAGTTGGTCCTTTCTGTAGAGTCTTGATTTCATGTCAGTTAGGATCAGTGGGTTCTTGAGGTGGTGTAGGTTTCTTGAACCAGTCACGTCTAGAGGCATCTTCTTTCCTAGGTTCATCATCATTATCACTCGGATTCCCCTCTTGATCTTGTGGTATGTCTGAATCTGCAACCTCAAACACTAGTTCCTCTGATTGAACAGACTTTCCAGAAGGTTTTGGTTGAGACTTGGTGCCTTTGTAAGAGCTAGACGTTGAATATTTATTTTTTGGACCTGTGGTTGGTTCTGCATCTTTGCTTGTCTTTCTCTTCTTTAACTCAAATTCAGTAAGTGTAGAAGCAACCTCATAAGTAGAATATGGTTGAGAAGACACCTTTTCTAGAGTAACTTCATCACGTAATTCTTTAATCAACTTTTCGATCACAGGTAGAGCGAAGTTAGACACTTCCTTGGGTAGAATCTGAGGCATTTGATCTTTTACTTGCTCTTTGATTCTTGTCGTGAGAGACTCTAAAAGGAAATTCATGAATTCTTCTCTGGTTTCTCCCAACCATGTGTCTAGATTTTCATCAACTAAAGTTGTCACTTAAGTGTGTAGAGGGTCCTTTTTAAGTTCAGCAACTTCTTTTTCCAATGATGTTATTCTATCGGTAAATCGAAAGACTGATGCAAAGTCAGGAAGTTTAGATAGAGGATTTGTAGTGTCAATTGTCGGTGGTGGATTGGGTGTTGTCAGAATTGGTGGAGGAGTGAAGGTTTATGATGATTGAGGAATGTTTGTGTATACAGGTGATGATTCAGTGATAACAGATATCGGTATTGTAAGAAGAGTGGGTGCCTGAGTTCTTGGGACTTCATGGTGGACATGAACATCTAGTGGAGATACAATTTCTGCATCAGCATGAGGAATATCTAAAAAATTTAGGAATTTAGATGCCAAGTCGGTTGAACGAGAAGAACTAGTAACAGGAACTTCGGTCTTCTTCGTAACAGTAGAAATAGTCACATGAGCATCTTTAACAAATTGTTCTTGAATAGTCTCTAAATTTTCATTCCCTTGTTGAGCTTTAGTCATTTCAATATCATTACCCTCACCTTGGACAATTCCTGTAGCAGTCTCAGTGTGTTCTTCTAATCTTGCATCTGCATCATCATCAAATTGGTCGATAGTATCATTCATTCCTTGTTCTTCATCATTTTTCATCTCATCATCTTCAGATTCATTTTCTTGATCAATCTCTTCTTCTTCTTCTTGATCATCATCGTCAGATTCTTCATTTTGCTCCAAATCCGATTCTTGCTCT